>SMDT01000020.1:0-225798 GCA_005392925.1 Aquilaria sinensis | reverse complement strand
CTTTGTGAGCCATTTCTGTGGGTCTACCCTTGCTTCTGCTCGCCGCTCCTACATATGGCTCTAGCCTAGATGTGACAAAAACCATTTAAGGCGATTTTCCTAGGTTTTATCCTCAATTGGAACTACTCTTACCTTAACCTCCTATATTCTTATTTCGAATCCTATCCCCTAGCATGTCTGCTCATTAAACGTAACATTCTAACCTCCATTACATTCAAGGCCCCTTGAGTTTTTCCTGTATTTGCATATTTTTAATTGCTGAACACTTCATTCAGCAAAGTTTCAAAAGATTCTAGAGCAAGCAGACTCTAAATAAACAAACAAAAATGTATATAAACCAACTTTACAGATCTGATCACACACATTTCTTCAAACAAACATGCCGCTCCTTTATCAAACCACCAGAGCAATGCTTGCATCCCAGCATCCAGATTTTCAACACCAAAATTATCTGTTATCTGGTATATAATAGAGTACATGCACCAAAATGCACATCTTTGTGTGTTTGTGTGTCTCTGTAAAGCTATATCTCAGCTTTTCAGCTAGCAAAGGAATGATGGCCTTCAATTGGTAATTTAGCATGGGACTGCATTCTTTCCTTAGTTTCATAGCAAACATTTTTTTAAATCATCACATCTTTGTGTGTGCATGTGCGTGCCTGTAAAGCTATATGTCAGCTTTTCACCTAGAAAAGGAATGCTGGCCTTCAATTGGTAATTTAGCATGAGACCTCATTCTTTCCTTAGTTTCATAGCAAACATTCTTTTAAATCATCTTAAAGAACTGATGAACTACCATAAGTATGGTTGACTATATAGCTACATGGATGCCTTGTGGAAAACGGACACACACACGAATCTGAGAGAAGTGCAGTTAGTTGCCATATACTTGCCTTCCGCCAAGACTACTATTCAAGGCTCTCAAAAGCCAGGGCTTAGATTTTCTTGACTCCTTGGCCCAACATTTCTGAAACCTGGAAATCAGCAGATGTCATACAAAATTGCATAAGCAAGTTACAAAAGAAAATCAAGACAAGACAATAAGCACCTGTTATTTAGTGTCTCAGTCTGATCCCATGGTACAAAAGAAAATCAAAACAAGACAATAAGCACCTGTTATTTAGTGTCTCAGTCTGATCCCATGAATCTAACTTCCAAATATCTTTATCCGTGATTGGTCTTTTATAGCCTTGCTCCATAAGGGGACTCATCCATGCAAATATTATTCCTGATTGTAAGTCAGAAACCAATGAATGGGAGGAATGCCAATAAATGAACACACAAAAAGTCCAGGCACAGCTGCACATGCAGTTTCAGTGCTGCGTGATAACTGAGGTAAAGCATAAAATTGAATTATGGATAGATCATCATTGCATATTGAATTCACAAGTTCCTTGGACTCACTTGCCTTTTAACTTGTCTCCATGCATAACTTCCTTTCTTAATTAAAGGCTGTGATGTAAAACAGAAAATAGGAAGAGAAATTTCTTTTTCTCAGCACTACAAGAGAAAATGTGGTCATTGAATTGTCCCCAATATACCCTCAGAAAGCGATTTTTCCTCATTAATTGTTAGCAACAGACTCCAACTAGTTATTTTCAGCAGAACTTTATTCAATTATTATCTTGACTAAATTATACGCAGATGAACCAAGATACGATTTAGAGATGAGTTGGATGAAATGTCCACTAATCCTGCAAAAGCTGGAAGCATCAAACAAATTCATATACTTCAACACAATGAATGGCCGATGGAGCACAATTCACACTTATTGGAAAAAGATACTCACTAGAAAATATGTTAACATGTCTCTCAGGACATATATGCTCTCCTCCAGGAAGTTCTACATATTCAGCTTCATCAACAGAGTCAGCCCGCACTGGGGTGTAACCAGGGTATGGATCCAAATTAGGAATATACACCAGCAAGAGCAATCCAAACAAGGCCTATAATGGAAAATTTGGAAAAAAATGATACATATACTCAGAAATATGGTTGGTGAATAAATAAAAGATAATCATTAACATTGCGGGAAATCAGATGAATGGTATTATTCTTTCCTAGTTGCCTTCTTGTTTCACAAATGAAAATCGTGTAATCTCAAAAGTAAATGCTGGTTTTACAATCAATTTGGTACATGGTGTAACAATTGAACCTACTTACATATCTAGAAGGTACTTTTTTTATTAGAAACCTCAGGGTAATATCAGTCATGAGAATGCCAGCATTGTTAACAGCCCAACCTTTGACATGTTGGTGATCCTAAAGTCTCTAGAAAACACTGCTCTAGTTGAACTAGCAATTGATTGCCAGGAAAAATACATATAATACAAAAGTGATGTGCCCAAAGCCTAAATATTTACAGGCTGGAAAAGAAATGTTCAATAACAAACCTGAACAACAACCTCGCTGATGTATAGATAGAGTACAGAACTGCACAAGATAAAAAAAGTTATGAGTCAGTAATCTGAAAACAATCCAAAAGGAAATTTAACATCACTACGTTATGACACAATTAACAGATGACTGAAGCAAAGGAAAAAAAAAGTAAGAGACTGGGTAAATAATAAATGTTTTAAAGGTAATAGAAAGGAAGATTTAGATAACTAAGAATAAGACCTGTTGTAGAACTCTTTCACAGAAAGAATAAGATTAAGCATGACTGCATTCCCCACTAAGGTATATATGACCGCAAATCGTACATGCCATCGAAATTCACGGATGTAAACTTTAGTTTCCGCAATAATCAGAACCAGCATGGAGCACCATGTTAGAGCCTCAACTACCATGGAAACAACCTGTGAAGAAAAATGAAATAGAACTTAACAGTATTTCTGTACCTCCCTGGACCAGGTCCATTCAGCTTCCTAACAGTTTCTAACGCTCTTTTAAACTAACCAGTAAGAATTATTCCAATAGAATGCACATAAAAAGAAAAAAAATTTAATTAAAAAAAAAGTCCTTGACAACTTCTAAAGTCAAAATATGGAAAAAAAATAGGAGAATATGCTCCTTAAATCCGAATCTCAAATGTTAATTAACCAGAAGGCTTTTTCCAGATCATGGAGCATCTAGCACCATGAGCAAAACATGGTAACATGACTTAAAGAAAAACAAGCCTCGGTGAGTACATACTTAAGAATTTTCAAACTTAACTCGAAGAACTACAGTATATACTTCCATTATGATTATAATTATTGAGGATGCGGATTGTGCTCGTACACATTGAGAATGACAACTGGAAGCACTCACATGACCAAACATCAAGGATCATGCATACCCCAATATGTTAAGGCATCAAAAACAGCATAGCATTGTAGGGTGCATGAGGCAGAAAATGTACCTCATATGGAGCAAGACCAATTTGTCCATCCAAATTCAAGACAGAAATGCCCATTATCAATCGGAATAACAGCTCGGCTGTAGAATAAGCAGCAAACAACCCCAAGAGGTAGTTGTAATATTTGGACCTCAAACAAAACCGCTGGACTTTGAAATCCTTCTTGATGAGCCATAATCGGTAAAGGCAGAGACCCAATAGCACCAGATGAGAAACAATAATCACCAGAGAATCAGTCGCACATGGTGTGTAAGCGCCAAAAGCATTTGCAACAACCTTCGTCCATACACCATTGGCCACCGGACGACAATACCAAACAAGTGGCCCAAAAGCCATGTCCTGATCACTTTGCTAGGCACCACCTTTTACTGAAGATGCATAATCAGACACAACAATTCCGACCCTCCTACAGCTGCAAGTGCAACAAGTTCCAGTCACGCAGAATCAAATTAGAGAGTCTCATACTCTAAGACAAAAACGAGAAGTAGAACAGTCTCTCATGTTTCTTTTTTCGAATTAACTACCTATACCTGTCTACTACAACTGTATAAACAACATCGAATTTCTAAGTTGTAACCATTATAAGCTATTTTTCCCAATGAGTGAAAGATATTAAAGGGCCAAATTTTTTCCTCTTTTTAACTCCGGCGCCTTCTTCAAGGAAGACTTAAAAAAGTCAAAGCCCACTTTCCTTACTTTTCCTGGCTTTCCAAGATAACCAAACGAGAGATACCCTTTTGAAACTCCAAATTCATACAACATCTTTCCTTTTTCACCAATACAGCCCCCAAAGGTATCTTTCCCATCCCCGGAAGAAACATAAAGTAAAAAAGAACAATGAGCACAATCAGAAACAGTCACATGAAAAGGGTAAGAACAATGGCTTACAACGCAGTCGAAACGGCAGAGCTGAACTTCAAAGCGATCGCTCCGATTCAAGCAGCCATTCGAGCTCCTGTGAAAGAGAGGGAGAAGGAGTTCATCGGATCCACGGGAGAGTCAACGAAAAATGAAAAAGGAAAATAATGTCGACCATCGGATAACAGGATTCTCACAGAGAATATAGAATCTCTATCTGTACCTTACCTTTTCTCTGCCTTCCAATTGCGTCCACCGGACACTTGAAGCGACGCTTTGTTTTTCTTGTCATTGATATAATACACTGCCACAGTCGTCATGGATGTCGGACCGCGCCCGCCCCACAGTCGTCAGCGCTGGCGACGAAGTTTTTAAATGAATAAAATAATTGTTTTATAAAATGGACCAGTAGTACATCTTTTGTCTCTCGGAAGCTTGTAAAAAATTGTAGTCCATCAATCCTATATTTTTTTTATTCAATTTAAAATTTGTTTATATTATTATTTATTAGAAAAATTATATTTAAAAAATTATAAGTCTTCATTATTTTTATATATAAAAGTTTTGTATTTATATACAAAAATATTAAAAATAAAAAATTATAAATTAATTAATTATTATGAATAGTGAATGGTAGAAATAATTCAACTAAGTCTGTAAATGTAAGAAACAAAATGATTAAAAGTTACACAAAACAATCCTACACTTACCACCAAATTGTAAAAGAAATAAAATTTGAATACAAGGCAGAAACTTAAATCCTAATAAATCATATAACATAATTATTCTCTTATCAATAAAGAGTAATAATATCAGTATTAAAAGCTCACAAGAGTAAGACACATAGAAATTTGAAGGAAAGGTCTTTATTTAATCGGGGCCACGACTTTGGACGGATCAGGACAACTTCTGCATTTCTGTATGTCTTCATGTGGGTGGGGGCAGGTGCGGGTTAGGGCAAGGGGTGCTTCTGTCTTTTCATCAGGTACGATTCCTCATACGAGTGGAGTGCAAAGATGCTTTTGATGATTCCATTTTCCTAATTGATGAATCATTATATCGTTCCAAAGGTAAAGGTCCGTATGAATAAAAGGCAGTTTTCGGTCCATAATCTCTAGTTAACTGGAAAGTTGTGGCCCCCTGGTTAAGGAATTTGAGCGAGTTGGTAACTGGTGCCTTCACTTTATTTTGTTCGCGTTAAATGAAGAGCAAGAGGAAAAAAATGAGGAAAAGCTGGAAGAAGGCAGGCGCGACGTACTTGAACCCGCACTCTCCGTGTTAATCCAAAGCCACAAACCATTCCACCAAATGCAGGAATTTGTCTAAACTTGCTTAACTCCTTTTTACTAACACATCAGTGAACCAAAAATAATATTTTATTTATCTCAAAATATTTATCATCTTTTATGTTTCCTATGTTCCAAAATATTTGTATGTGTAATTAATTGGACTGCTGCCATTAAATTGGACTATATCTTGCTGTTACTTGCCATTTATATTTTTTTTAGAAAATATTTATCATCTTTTATGTTTCCTATGTTCCAAAATTTTTGTATGCGTAATTAATTGGATTGCTGCCATTAAATTGGACTATATCTTGCTGTTACTTGCCATTTATATTTTTTTTAGAGAATATTATTTTAACCAGACATACTGGAACCGACTATGCATTAACGGTCTTAAAAAAATATAAAACCAAACAAACTACCTTTTAAAACCTTAAAAAAAAATAGATGCTAACTTTATTTTATTCAGCCATCTCCATATCTATTACCAAGAGTTGTAACACCCTGGTAAGGCGAGATTCTAGTGAATGTAAGAAAAATCTTAGATCTATCGCTCTATGCTTCCAATTGGAGATCCACTCAGTTAAAGTCTCGAATCGCGCTTGAACACCAAAATTCGAAAGAGATTACATCCATCATAAAATCCAATAGATAACATTGATAAGATTAGGTAAGCAATAAAAGGAATGAAAGAGAGCTAACTAGATCCATACTGAAGTTCGAATTTGGCTAGAAATGACATATGAGGGTAGAGGAGACAACAAATGAGAATAGTTTTTTTATGGGCTAACGGAAAGTATTCTATGTTAACCCTTTGAATTTTTGTTAAATTTATTAAAAATTTAGTGTGCAACAATTTTACTAAGTTAGTCATCATTCACCCCCAAAAGAATTAAATATATTTCCTTTGTGCTGTCCCCAAAAACATTTGTTTTACTTTTATAAAATTTTTAATATTTAATTTAATTCATTGACATCATTTAAAATTTTACCATACAAAACCTCAAAAAGAATCTTTTCTTTTTTTTGACCTCCACTTAAATCCTTACTACTAGGGCTGATCATTCGGTTTTTTCGATTCAAACCGAACTGAATATTTTGGTTTATTCGGTTTTTGGCTTATTATGATTAGAAAACCGACTTAACCGAACTAAGCCTCTAGACTAAAGTAAAACCGAAACGAAATATTTTGTTCGGTTCGGTGTAAAACCGAAATAACTGAAAAATGTCACATCCAAACACAGTGATGCACTTTTAAAATAGAGAAATGCATGTGTCTTAAACAACTACATAGCAAGAAATCATGGACTATTCTGGGGTTTATACTTATCTCCCAGCAAAACACAGCGATGAGGGGTGGAGGCGAGACAGTTGCGTCCGAGAAAGATGCTGGAGGGGTGGAGGTAAGTGAAGGGCAATGTTGGAGGCGAGTGGAGGGCGAGGCCGCGAGGGCAAATGGCGAGGATGAGGGCGGAAGCGAGTGGAGGGCAAGGACTGATGGCGAGGGTAAGGACAAAAGTGAGGTCTGATGGCGGGGAAAAGGACGCAAAAGAGTGGAGGGCGAGAGCAGATGGTGGGGGCTAAGGCAAAGGCGAGGTCATACGGCGAGAGCAAGGGGGGAGGGGAATGGAAGGTGAGGGTAGACAGTGGAGGTGAGGGTGGAGGCGAGGCCGAAGGACAGAGTCGGGCAATGGGCAGAGGAGGATGATCTTGTGATGGCAAAACCCCAAAGAAACCATCAATCTTCTATCTACCTTCTACTCAAACCTTGCTCCTTTTAAACCTATCATCTGGCCCACCAAAACCTCAAATATGATATAAAGAAATTCGGTTTTTTCGGTTACCGAAATAACTAACACTCATAACTGAAACCGAACAAAAAAACCGAATTAACTAAATCAAAATTTTAAATTTCTATTTTTTCAGTTTTTTCGGTTTTAACCGAATAGTGATCACTCCAACTTATTACACAAAAATTGAAAATAAATCATTTATTTATTCTAATCATCATTTAAACTCTAACTAGTAATTACACAAGACTAAAAAAAATTCTCTTTTTTAGTTTTAGTTTTAAGGGCAAAATTGAAAGAAAAAATATATTATAAACTACACGCATTTTAAATTTCGTTTCATAGTTATAAATACAGTATTGTACTAGCTGGTATAGGTAGTATATACCGGTATTGACATGGAAAATGGTACAGGGCAGCCAAGACAAAGTGGTCCTCTATATTGGACTGTACTGGCTAGTACCTAGTGTACCATCTCATGTCGTTCCAGTCATGCAACCTCGTTATTGACCAAATATTTTTTATTATTTTTTTTCCAATTTTTTGATATTTTTAAGTAACATGGATTATGAATTTGTGTAATTGATTAATTTTATAACGAACGTTTATTAATATTTGGAAGACAACTTGTACTTTTATTTTTTTTCTATACCTTAAATATTATGATTTTATTATACATAGTGGAATATTTATATGAGAAAAACTCTTAATTAATCTACATACATATAACCTACACTTCACACTCTTATAATCTCAAATTTTAGAATGTTCTATAAACATATTTATGTATATCTTATTTTCATATGTATATATATATATATATATATAATATATATGCTATATTATTTAAAATTGGTATATCCAAAATGATACAATACAATATCAACACTATACTATACCATTAGAAAAATGATACACTATCCAGTACAAGATTTAAAACCCTATTATGTAGTCAACAAACATGTTATCTTTGAGGATGAAATAGATATCAACATACATTAAGTACATTAAATGCGGAGAAATTAACTTGTCTTATTTAAGTTTAAAGAACCAGTCAAACTATGTAAGATTTAATAGACTTAAAAAAAAAAAAAAAAGGGTTTTAGTACTGATCAATTGTAGCATGCATTATGTTTGGTGACGCATCATATAGTCTTGAGAGAGAGAGAGAGAGAGAGAGAGAGAAGAAACCTGAAAGTGAAATATGTTAGTGGACCAATAACACACCCCTAGGCTTTTCGATTGCGAGTTAGGCTAGCCACAGTTACTAACATTCTATATTATAACCCTGCTGAACAAGATTCAACAAGTTGATCAATCGCGATTAAGACCCTTATTTTTTTAATTTTCGACATAGATTGATACAATAAAATTACTCTCTTGAGTCTTTTCCCTCTAAAAAAGCACAAGAAAAAAAAAAAAGCACAACACGTTGCTCTTTTTCGTAGTTAACGTTGATTACATTCAAAAGGTTGTATCCAGATTTATAAGGAAGTCATGCACATCACAATTTCTATTAAAAGCTTGCCCGTATGTCAAATTTTAAATTCTGTTACATTTTTTTCAGCTGTTTCATATTATAGGCTTGTTGATAAAAGATATAATACGTGAAATTTGAAACCATTTACGTGTACTGGAAGATCCATGAGGGACAACACTAAAATAAGGCTGGTTTCGGAATTGAAATGAAGAAGAGGAGACCTGCTGGCTGACTGGTAGGTCTGACATGCCGGAAATGGTCACTTTAACAGTCGGCTTCAGTGGATGAAGTGGCTTCTCGTTTCGGCCAAATCATTCAATACTGTGGATTCCGGAGAAGAAAACGGTCCTCACCGACAGCTAAAATAAGAAAAATGCTGCATCTGTCAAAGGTGGGCAGGCAGATTGCTTTGCTTTCTTCCCATGCATGCCTTATTAGTTACTACACATGCAAAACAATTTACCCGAAGTACCCAACCTGAAAAACAGAAAGAATAACCTAACTCCCCGAATCATCCAGAACTTTCTAATCAAAATGCGTTGAATCATTGGCATTTTTAACCATGAAACTCAAAAGATATAAAAGATCCCCTTACAATGGCTTTTGGTTTCGGAATTTTAATATTGGTTGTATTTGGTTAAAACTTTTACAAAATATGAATATGTTTTTAGTGTTCATTTTTTATGTATACTAATTATTTATCTAAATTATACAAATTAGAGCTTTACACTTTAAAATCTCTTAAAACACTTTTAAAATATAAAACAGTTATTCTTTTTATTAATTTTTCCTTCTTTAGGCTATGTAGAAAACTCATAAGATTTACTTACTTTTTTAAAAAATATATATATAACTCAAGTAATTAGTTGATTTAATATTAAATGGTGTCATTTTCAGGAAAAAATTAAGTAAAAAAAAATAGTGCATTATTTATAATGGATGCAGGACACAGCTTATAAAACCGAGCAGTATGAAGAAACGGGATAAAAAAATCAGGGGGATTTCAGCTGACATGACAAAGAAACAAAACTTCTGAAAGGATACACTACATACACATCGATATACCTGATCAGGTGCTTCAAGCCTTGCCGACTAATCCATTCCAAGACCAAGTGTAACAAAAGGGGAGTGGACAAAAAGGAATATAACAATTGATGCAACCTAACTTGTCCGTCACCAACATCTCAGTGGAGCCTCGTAAGCTCTTCAACTCTCTTGCTGAGATCCTCCACCGAAACGTTCATCAACCTGGAAACGTCTTCCATCTTACCACGGGAGAGATCCAGGAATGACTCAATCAGATCTCCATCCAGGAAGTTCCGAGCCTCAACAGTTTTTTTCTCATTGTTGAATGATCTCCATTGTTCGTGGCTCAATCCCCCGACACCTTTTATTACCTTTCTCAAATTTGACTGGAGCTTCTCAAGGAAAACATATTGCTCGTACGGAAGTGAAGCAACCACCCCGATAACACCATTAACAGTGCCAAATATGACGGTTGGAATCTGGCCTACTTCAGAATCTGGCAGTCTCATAACAAGAGAACCATGATGGAACCGGTTGACAAATTCACCTAGATGGTACTCACCCACCACCTCAAGACGGCCACGTTCCTCATCAGTGGCACCTTCACTATTTTTCCTGACTGTGAACAGGTTGAAGTTGTTTTCAGCACCAAGATAAACGTCATCATCCAGAATCTCAACAGCTGACATCCAATTTGCATTATAATCACGAGCTCGCTCCTCAATTGCACCTTCTTCATGCTGGATGAAAAACACATATACTCATCAATCTAGGAGATCAGGCAGCAGAATAACATAATTCAGTAGCAGGAAGTTGACCTGAATGACGATCATACAAATCTGACAAAGCTAAGAGCATATCTACAGAGTGAAAAAGCTCATGATAAAGCTTCGAAATTCCATTGCATAAATGAAATATCACTGATATGCACATGAACATTGTTTTCATGCAATGAAAAAAATTGATGGGCAGATGTCAAGCAGTTAATAACGAGTATAAGTGCAACTATGCCAGACTGTCAATGGATATCTCATTCAATAACTAAAGAAAGAAGGGAAGATGATAAAATTTGCCAATGGATAATAAGAACACACTCAGAACCTAATCACTTACCTTATAGATTAACAACGAAATCGATTTCATCAGATCCCCAACCACAATGAAATCACCACGAGTTTGTACATAGAGTGCAAGTATGTGACCATGATGTCCACATTCAGACTGCAACTCACGGGTACCATCGTCACGGAGCATCCACTTATATAACTGGATTTTCTGATTAATGGCAGCTAGTAATTTGCCATTGAATGCATTCAAAGAGTAAACAGCCCCTTTAGTTTCTTTCTCTGCCACAAGCTGCAATTTGCCATCTTCAACTAGAAAGACCAGCACTCGACCCTAATGCATTAATTAAGAAATCATTAATATGAAATTCTCACACCCTAAAATGTTAGTTCAACATTGAATTGAATAAAAGGGCACATCAAACGCAGTTTCACCTTGGTTGGTTCATTTTCTTCTGGCAGAACATAAGCAGTTCCAACACAGTAATACACATTGCTATCCTCAGAGAAGGAACAACTAAGTATAGAGCAACCATATTCAAAGGTGTCAAGAGGGTATGTTGATATAAATTCAAAGGTTTGGTCATCTAACAAGCGGATGAAATGCATCTCTGATTCTTCAGCACTAGACTGTGTTTTCAAAGTGCATATTGCAAAGGTCCTAGATTGCTCCTGATGGCATATACGGCGTGCATGCTCACCAAGCGGGATTGAACGGATGTGAAGCTTCTGGATGTCATCAATCGTACCAATAGTAAGTTCACCTTCTTTGGCAATTGCAAGACTGTCAATGAAGAAAGAATACTTAGTCTTACTGAAATTCCATTTTCATTCAGAAAGCAACTTTAAGCCAATTTCTTAGTCTTACTGAAATTCCATTTCATTTTGAAAGCAACTTTAGGCCAAGTTCCTCCAAAAGGTACAGTTCTTCACCTTATGTATTCTATAATCACAAGGTGTTGCCTGAAGGTCCTTTTGACGTTCTAAGAAAATATAAGTTATCTCATCAACTTGAGAAGGTGCTATTTCTAATTCAGCACAAATCAAAACACATATTACAATTCTTTTAAGTGTCAGTTCAGAACAGATTTCTGTTCTAGAATTTCTTCAAGAGTACTTAGCAACCCAGGAATGGCCGTCAGTTTGTACTTTTGGAAGGGGGGGGCGGGGGTTGTGGAGCCCAGCAGCTGGACCTAATTCCACCTTTTCTTGTAAAAATTCAAAATACATTTTACTAACACTAACTAGAACAAAAATGTAGTCCACCTACAAATGCCAAGAACAGACAACAAAACCATTATAAGTAAGCACTACTATGATGCATGCACAGGTGCCAATCCAAGATTTCAAGCGCTTTATATTCTTTAGACCAGATTTAAATCTTAAAGCTTAGAAAATGTAACTGAGCTCAATGTAATCAACCAACCATCACAAAAAAAGGCACGTCTTCACAGCTGGAAACAAAATACAAAGCATTAGCAGATTCAACAAGCCACTGAAACAATAGGATATGAAACAGTAGAAATAACCAAAACAAATGAATTATAATCAGGTGATCTGCTAAGAAAAATATGTAAAATTTCATATCCTTTCTGAATTAGAACTTAGAATATGATTCAGGAATGGAATTTTCACCTTCCCACGGTTATGGTGCTATTTAATTGGCACGAAACAAAATTATTTAAAGCACTAATCAAAACATCGAGAAGTTGCTAAGTATTGGTAAAAAGTTGAAATAAAAGGTTGGCAGTGGGAAAGGTACCTGTCAGGAAAAGCAGCTGAGTTGAAAGGACACATGTGACTGACTTCCTTAAGATTGACATTGCTGTATAGCAGCTTTTTGTTACTACTATATATAACAGTTGGCCTATCTGATGCGGCAAAGACATGTGTAGCGTTCTTGGAAGAGAAAGTACGAAGTGTTATAGGCTGGGTTCCAAGAGACACCTTTTTCCTATCTGTCAACTCACCGCTGCTCATATTCAGTTGGAAGTTGAGGAGATGCCCATCTCCAAGTGCACATAGCAAGTATGATATCTGCAGAATAGCAAATTGATCAAACATCAACATACGAAACTATTCATACAATACAATGCAAACAAGCATCACAAAAATCAAAATACTGGCAAATACATGAGAGAGTATCACCAAAGATTTTCATTTCAAAATACTCATGTTGAGGCGTTAAAAAATCATCAAGCTTTTCCAATTCAACATAAATCCAAATACAAATTGACATCAGCATTTCAACAGAAACCTGATGCAATTTGAAACCTATTTCAAATTTTTTGTCAAAACATGGTATTACCCTTTAAAATGAAGCACAGAATCTACAAAAAGACACGAACCCTGGTAAAGATTGCTTATTGAGCACTTACCCCTTCAAAGGAACAAAGAAGAACAGAGCGAGGAATTATCTCTCCCCCCAATTGCACTTTCGTGATAAGATTCAAGTCTGGCAGTGAGAATATCCTCACGCTAATATCTGTCCACATCCCAACTGCAGCTAGCTGGCTGTAGTTAGTATTCTCACCAATGGGGTTTATATCCAGGCATGAAATGTCATACTCTAACTGAGCATGTTTCACTTCTGGCAGTATCCCATCACCAATTTCTAGATAAACCAGATGGCCTCCACCAGTCGCCAACAGAACCTGTAACAAAAGATAGGAAGATTCAGAGCTCTTTTCTTTGCCCCTAAAATTGCATACAAGTTTTAACCATGAAGAAACAGAAATGATTGAAATGAAAGAAAGGAAATGTGATAGTACAAGATCAAAACGAAATTTCATTTCAGTTTCCAACTTAACATCTGTTTTCACAGATTACTAAACCAAAAAGATTCCCTGAAGTTTAAACCAACTAAAATATTCAGCAGTTCACCAAGACAACCATGAAAGATCAAATTGGAGGCACTCCTGATTTAAAAGGTCAGCTTTAAGGACTTTTATCTTGTCAAAATAAACTAAATCCATAAGCAAGACTTGGACAGAGAAAGACAGGATAATGAACCTGGGTAGCATTAGCAGTGGCAACATTAACAGAATATCCTGCTGGGGCATTCCATTCATTCCGTAACACTCTTGTCATGGAGTTAACAAGTCTTACGGAGCTTGATGTGACCTGTAAAAACAACCTAGCATTATAAGCTACTTCTGACATCAAACTCACTGAATTTTCATATATAAGATTGAATTGTTATATAAATATGCAGAACAAGAAACAGACCTGAACAAGCTGATTGTAAACAGCATCGTGACAGAACAGGGTCTGTACTTGAGAATTGAAACCTTCAATCTCAGTCTCTTCCAACTCATCCTCAATATTCATTGCCAGAATTCTAGTCTCATTTATAAAACTGACAACCAAGAACGTATCAAATGGGTCATCAGTAGAAGATCTTAGCGACCACATTCCTTTGATACCTTGAAGTTCTACTGATGCCTACAAACCAATATGCATCAAACAGGTGGGTTCAATGAAGGCATTAAGAAAAGTAATGTTAGATAAAACAACACTTCACATATGAAACACAGGTCAAACCTGTTCGTTGATTCCAATTCCATTCCGTACTATACGTAAAGAACCGTCCTTATAAGCTCCAGAGCAGGTCACTACTTGGCCTTGGCCTTGCCTCTCAAGGTCCACAACACAGAAGTCAACTATAGGCCCCAAATTTACATACCTCTCAAGAACTTCAACATAAGAACCTTTAGCATCCGGTTGCAAATTTAACTTTATGAGCTGCATCAAATACACCATATGTTAAAAACTGCACACTGAAAAGACCGTAGGAATAAGACAAAGGAGATGAGGACTTAGTTACCGTCATTAACATCATATGTTTGAAATATACAAGAAAACAGCCTGCTTGCAAAAAGGAAAAAAAAAAACAAAGAACCTCAAAAAAATAAAAAAAACAAAGAACCTCACACTTTCTCTCACTCACATGAACACACATTCAGATTGCTAGACTCATCTCCAAAGACCTGCTTCTTGATCTTATGAACCAAAAATGCCTCTAACCATTTTAAAAGTTATCCATTAGTTTTTCTCCATCATATACCTACATTGAATTTTTTTTTTCTTTTTTAACATTTTAGACGTTCCCAAATGTATCAAGAAATAAATCTTGGAACCAGCATAGAGCATTAATGATTTTTCATTACAATGCACACATAAACAGACAACAAAACAGCCTCCTGGCGCCCATGGAAAAAAAACCCTCAGACTTTTTGTCACTCACACAAACACATACACTTGTCTCCAAAGACCTGTTTCTCACATCTGTTATAAACAATCTAAGCAATTTACCAGACATCCAAGCTAATCTCAATCAAATACCTACATATTCCTTCCATCCTAATTAGTATGAACCCCTTTACATTTTTTCACTTAAGTTTTACACACACGCACACACACACTATTGGTAAAAAGAAAAAAAATTATATTAAAAAACTATAAATTTTCATTTATTATTGCACATAATTTATATATTCTTATCAACAAAGAATTAAATATTTATATGCCAAAGTTTTTGAAGATAAATATTATAAATCAGCTGCCGTGAAACAAGGTCAAAGAATTGGGACAGAAGTATAGTAGAAAAATAGTTATTCCCAAACATACTCAACAAATAAATCTTGGGACCAGCAACAAATATACATTATTCTAAATCAGTGTATATACACGCACAAACAAAAGTATGTACAAAAGAAAGTCCCCATAAATCCAAAAGATCTTTTCAAGGAATTGTCCCACCAATCAAGATCTGACTGTGGATCACAAAATCTAATAGAGGATGCAGTTTCTCAAAATGATCAGCCTAAATGTCTTCGAACCTGTGAATCTCCATAGCTTGAGCCAATAAAGACAAATGCATTATCAAGATATGATATTGTAGATGCAATAGAGGTCTCTCCCAGGAGTTCGATTTTAAGTCCTGTAACCCTGCAAGATCCACACAAATATCACACCACGAGCATGCACAAAATCAGGCAACTGTTCTTGCTCCAGAGAATATAAAAATTAACTCACTTTTCTTTCTCGTGTGTTATAACAAGGAGGTGAAGAAGCCCAGCATGATCACCAAGCAAATACCTAGAACCATCAGCATCAACTCTCCCATATGCTTTTGTAATGGACTGAATTCAATTCAAATTTAAGAGCGTCAGATTTACAAGCAGTTCCCACATGACACTCTCGCTACTAACAATTGTTTATGAAGATTCAAATGTTAATGTTAAAAGCAACATACAGGTCTTATAGGAATTGCTTTGAATGTATTTGCACTACAATAAACAATTGTTTCTTCTCCGATAATGATTACACCACAGAGAGGTGATGGTACAGGTATCAGCAAACTAGCTCCATTGTCCAGATTGTTTTGAGACCATGGTCCTTCAACAAAGTCCTTATCTTTAAGAGAAACCTCATATGTTTTGACATGACGAGCATCTTTGTTGTCCTGAAATAAATAGGCATAAGAAGTCATTAAGCCAACTTAACCTGTATGAACTGCAGAAGAAAGGCAAGCCAGTGGAAAATTCACACTATACAAGGAATCATATAAAGCAGAAAAGCATACATTCAGGATGAGTATATGAGCAAAGGATACAAACACTGAGTACGAACATCAATATATGTGTTCTTAGGTCCAACGAAAGCAATAATTTTCCATGCATGGTTGCATCTAAAGCTTAGGTTGCTCCAAAACACATCCATATTGAACTTTTGATAAAGAATTTTAGAAAAAGATGACTTCTCTAGAATCAGAGAATCAGCCAATACTTTTGAAACCAAATCCTTGTTCTACCAAAAAATATCTGTTCTGGGATTCACTATCTCCATTTACTCGTATGGCATGAGCATACTGTCTCTAGAAATATCAAATACAGACATGGAAGTTCATTACAAGATAACCCCAGATGATAACTAAAAAAAAAAAAACAGAAGAAAAGGAGGAGGAGGAGGAGGAGGAGGAGGAAAGAAAGGAAGGAAAGAAGAAAAGGTAACCCCACAATGGTTCGCCATGGACAAACTTTATACAACAAACAAAATTACAGTTAAAGAAAACAATATATGCAAAAAGAAAAATGGCACCTGGTATAGAACGACAATGGTGGGTTTTGAGCAACCGTATAGGAACTTAATATCCAAAACTTGAAGTTCCTCGAGCCTTCGTAAAGAAAAGATGTGCCATGGTAGTGGTAAGTACAGTTGGCAGATGAAAGGATGTAACCAGATAAAATTTTAAAAGTCAAACGGGCGGCACTAATTCCCATCACAAATTAGTACCACATCCGATCTCTTCCCTGGCAAACTAAGTGAAATCCCAATAGAGAGAAATATAAATAAGATGTCAGAGAAATACCTTATATTAAATGCTTCTTTTAGCTGCCCCTTATTATCAAAAGGAATAACCTGCAAATACAACAAGTTAATATGTACATTTTCATGCCCCAGAAAAATCCTGTGGAAAAGGAATTAATGATCAACGTAGTACATGGGCCAAGAAACAGAATAACAGAAGCAGTATCATCGGTACATACCTTAAATAGACCATCATACAAATGTAGTCCAATTAACCTACAATCAGGATCAATTATGCCAATCTACAAAAATGACAAGATTGAAGGAAACCATTAGGATGATGTTTTTCTGAAGCACCCACCACAACAATAAGAAAAGCCAATCTATTACAAAACAAGAAATACCTGCCCATTGTCAGTAGGACGGCCAATACGGTCAGAGACATCACCCATTGCTCTGCAAGAAGAGAGTATTAAGTGTTAATGACTTATTCTGGTGCAGAGAAAATGACAATTATAAGTAGCATTTTAATTTAGATACTCCGCAATCCATAAGCATTTAATATGATAGCTATTGTTTGAATGTACTGCAAAGAAGCCAAACAAAACAAAGGTCATACGAGTTGAAATGTGCTTTTCGAGCTCAGTATCTTATTTCTTGCATGGAATAAGAGGGAGTCATCACCAAATAAAAGAGTGATATCACAGATTACAAGTAAGACTCGGCAAATAACGTACTTGGACCCCAAAAAAAGCACAATAAGAAGTTTAACAAGGAACAGCAACAGATGCCAAAAATAAAGTATAAGACCATGAATATCTGCTTCTCTAAAGACCAAAAGAATGCAAGTATTCTACATAACAGAGTGGGAAAATAGTAAGAAAAAGTTCGATCATGATTCTGCCAAATAAATTTGGAAAAAGGAAGATGAGCAATATAACCATCACAGAACTGTTAGACCTTGTAATTAGCTCTGATGCCTCTGCATCCCATTGAAGGACACAGAATTTGTATCTTTCAGTTGCAATAAAAAGGAAGTCCTGAGCATCACCCTGTTCCAAATCACAAAACAAAAGCAGAAAACAAAAAATAAATAATAAATGATAAGAAAACTGCAAACTACATAGTTTTTCCATTGAGAGGGTATAACAGTACTCACATGAGGACGAAAAAGCTCAAGTGTTGCAATTCTACCATAGATTGGAACGTCCAACATTGGCTGCAAAGGAGAAAAAAAAACACAGACTTTAATCCTTTTCACTTGATCAGAAAAAAGGAGACAATAGACAACAAAACAAATAGCGTAAGCCAATAATAATATGCAGGTCTGCGAGGTAAATATATCATTTGTATTTCCAGAAAAGATGGATCATTCCCATTTCATTGCAAATACACTAGTAACAGAACTACTGTTTTTTCCCAGTCTAATCAACATTCACGGCCTAGAAAACTCTGAGAACGTACCAGAAATGCAACTTCTAACTCACTCAATCATGAAAAAGATGAATACGAAATAGAAAATACCTGCAGCCCCTGGGGTGTAAGCAAGTGGATTTCGATTCGCGTACATTTGCTGAAAGAGTGTCGAATAGAAGATTAAAACCTCGCAGAATTATACTCAAATCCAGGCATACTAAAATATCAACTTGAAATATACAAGTTCAAAACTTTTGATCACTAAAAATTCCAATAGATAACCCTAAGAATACACTGAAGAATCAGCACTCAAACACTCAGTTGAGGAAAAAAAGCCTTAGTTTCATTCCGACCCACATACTTGCGACCAAAAGAAAAGACGATGAGATTCCTAATGCGCGGGAAAAAAAAAAAGAACTAAATTATGTTCTGGAAGCATACGCGATGATGAGATTGAGCTCCTGAGGGCCTGTGAAATTGCCGACGCAGGAGTGAGTCACGTTGGTGGGCTTGTGAGCCGTGACGGCGTAGTTCCATATGCTCATTGTGGAGATCTCTTCCTTGCCTCTCCGCTCTCGGCTATGACGTCCGAAGTTTCTGGGCCTCCCCCGTTCGTGTAGTTGCGCTCTAAAGACCGTCGCGGCGGGGGACGGTTGGAGTAGGAAAGTTGTGTTAGAGCTTAGAGCCAAGGGGCGCGCGCATGCGCATAGCACGTGTTTTGCTTTTCGTTTATGGATAAACTATCAAAAACAAGTTTAGCCCAAGTCTTTTGCAATAAAGCACCTCAGTAAATTATTGTTCCAAGTGACCACTTCAATGCTGGCGTTGAGAATTTCTTTTTTAGAATCCAGAATTATCCTTTGCCAAATTCTTTAAATTCTCCTGCAGAATTAATCTCTTTAATATATTTAGTCATTTTCAAACACTAGACTAGTTTTTTTAAGTTTGTGTTTGGTTGAAAATTTCTTAAACTAGTTAAAAAGTAATATTGTAAGAACAAAAAATAAGATACGTGGAACCATAAAATATAATCATAAATTTCTCATCCAGCTCACATCTCACAAAGGATAAACAAAGTAACTTTCCTTTGTTTGATTGATACATTTTTCAGTTTTTTTAAACTTTTAGAACTGTAACTAAAATTTAAAATTTCCTTTTGTGGCATATTTTTAAATTGGATATAAGCTAAGAAATTGTTTTGCAGAGTTTCTAAAAGTTTAGGGGACAATTTTGTTATTTTAGGATTGAATTGAAAAATTTTAAAACTTTAGTGTGGCCAAATTATAGCATTGCCTACCTTCTGATAGTTGGTCCCAAACACAGATGAAGAGAAGCGAGTAATAGATTGACTATCAACATGAAAAAAAATGTCATTTATATGAAGATGGATCTTGTGCATATTGCCAATAGGGCATCCTCTAAGTTTGATGCCCTACACATGACCTTGGGTGTATTGGAAGGTGGTAAGCAAGGGTTGGTTGGGGAATTTACATAGAATATTGTAAAGGATGTGAGAGGGAAGAAGATGTGCCATATTCTTAAGAAATGACACTATTTTGATGGGATTTAGTGTTTTCCATATCTAAGGTGATGTTGTTATGGTGAGAAGTGTTTATTTGCAAGTAGAATGATCGTCACCACTTGGCAGGAAGACATGGAAACGTTGCAAGGAGATCACATAAAGACATGGTTGTCGGATAAGCCATTTTTATGCCATCTAATGTGTGAGTTCTTTTCTCCACCCACATTGTTGCCACTTGCCCAAAGATGTTCCTTATGATGCCTCAACATGTGTTCTTTTTCTCTAGAGTTAGTGTTGGTTTTGGATCTCCAATTTTCATGGATGTTGAATTTTGCCCTTATTCTCTTTCCATCTATATTTGTACCCGCATGCGTCTATGAACACCTGTCCTTGTATCAATATGGAATAATTGTGCTATCATAAGTCTGCTTCATCTTACATTTTACAATCATATTCGTACATTGATATGTTAGTTTTTGGTGTTTTTTTTTTCTGTCATTCCACTCCACTTCATTGGCTTTACTCATGTAGAGTATAAACTTATTTTTATAGTAGTTTTTCATTATTGTGGTAGAAGTGTGTATGTTGTTGTACATGGATGTAGTCGTTATCATGAAATCTTCGAGGAGTAATTAGATTTTTGAAGTGCATTTATTGGGTTAGTTCTAATAAAGTCATTGCTAATTCCAATTTTCAATGGTAAATATCTCTGGTTGTTCATAAACTATGACCATGTTGTTTAGTTGTCCCAAAACTATCAAGCATTGCACCACTTATCATAAAACTATTTAATTACTGCTATTTCATCATACCGTCAATTAAGCCATTAAATATGAATGGAAAAATGACATGGCAACTGATGTGGTATGGAAAAATAATATGGTTGTTGATGTGGCACTACTTTTCCGTCTATAGTTAACAGTTTAATTAACAACAAGATAAAATAGCAGCAATTAAATAGTTTTAAGACGAGTGATGTAACACCTAATAATTTTGGGACGATTAAGCAATATAAGCATAGTTTACAAACAACTAGAGACATTTACCCATTTTTCAACGACGCACAAAACTAAGTAATTGTTTAGTCTTCCCATCTAAATACTCTCATATATTAAATAGTTCCAATAATTTCTATCGACTTACTTGGTCTCGTAATTCCCACTCTTATATTCACTCAACCTCATCGTATTTCATTAGGAACTCTGCGAAATCAAGCAGTGAGTAAATTGAGAAAAAACAACAATCAAGTGAAGTAAGAGCACGAACAACAACACATGAAGCAGCTATCCTTTACTCATGTACGTATACACCATGTAGTAGATCAGAAGGCCATGTAAATATCTTAAAATAATCAATGTAAACCAGTTTAGCGCACAGAATGTTATCCATAGGTACCGAACGCCTTTCTTAGTCAGCAAGTCACAACTACTTGCCCACTGGAAGCCGAGAGAGAGAAGGAAAAACTCGAGCACCCTGATGAACAACAGCTATATAATAATAAGCACATCAGGGAATGCTGAAAAATTGAACTTTGGGGTAAACATACACAGCAGGAGCAGGGTGGAACTATAAATGTCAGATCAAACACACTGAAATTACATTAAATCAAGCTTCAATTTTACAAGGCACCAATGTTCTTAAGGCCGAGGACAACCCCAACACCAATGATGTGGCCAACACTGCCACAGGCCAATGTGTCTGCCAGAGTAAACCCCGCCGGATCTCCGGTCTGTAACCCGGATTCCCTAACCTCAAGCTTCAGCCCAGCCGTCGCCTTCCTGTTTGCTGATGGTGCCAGCCCAAATCTCCCCGCAAACAGCATTAGGCTCGTCGATGCCACCATTATCTGTTGTCATTTCGTGCCCCCCAACCCAGTACATAAAAAAAGTAATAATTATTCAAAACTTCACTCCAAACTTTACGTCAGAACAGAGGACAAGGAGAAATGCTTCACCAGATTTGTGGAAGAGCCAATGAACCCACAACGAGCACCCAGAGCTCCCTTCCCCTTGCGCCTGACCGGAACAGCCACCTGCATTAAGATCATGTAGAGAAGAGAACGCCTAAAGAGATCTGCAGATCAAAAGGTATACTTATAGACAGGGCAATTGAAGAACTAACCAAGCTTGGAACTGGAGCTGCTGGGAATTTGGGAGTCAGGCAACTGAATTGAGACGGAGTTGTCATCATGTTCATGGTCGCTGCCATTGTTGTAGCTCTGGGTTACTTTCGACTTTCACGAAGTTTGAAAAAGTTGCAATCGATTCACCGGAGCAATTGGCCCGGTTCTTTCACTTAAGCTCCTAGATCAACTCCCGCTCCCACCTCAACCAGAGCCACATGACCGATTTGTGGCTTCGGAGAGCCAAAATTGGATACACTCAGATTTGTTGCTGACGTGGTACTCTCTTATTGATTTTAGTTGGATAAGGTCCCGAATTTCTGCTGCATACGGATTCTGCGTGTAATGCCATGTTGTAAGTAACCCATCTACGGAAAAGCCCAAAAATCTGTCATCTAATTGGGCTAAATTTGGGCCTGTGTCTCCTTCAGCAGCCCAATTTTCAGGCCTAAAATTAAGCCTAACAGCATCAGTAGTCGCCGCCACAGCGGAACCGTCTTCTAGAGTTCCTACCAATCAGCAAGGTAGTGGCAGCAGGAAGCAAAACCCTAGTTTCTGGCAGTCGCTGTTGAAATCTAGCGACAGAGAAGACGATTAGCAGAAGAGGCTAAACGAAATCATGGCGGACGTCATGATAATGAACGAGATAGAGGCGACGGCGTCCCGCCTCGGCATCGATTTCTCGCAAGTCGACTTTAATTCTATTAAGCTTCCTCCCAGCGAGAACTTCGGCATCATCAGGTATGTTTTGATTCGTAGGTTTTCGAAATTCACGGAAAATAATGGTAAATTCTAGGATTCAGGATGAGCTCAACGGCTTGTTTCGCCAATTGCTTTGAGCGTAGTGACGATGAGGACGTGTATCAAGATGAGCAGATGGAGTTCGACTCCGGTTTCGGAAACATCATCGTGGTCGACAATCTACCGGTTGTTCCTCCGGAGAAGTTCGAGAAGCTAGAAGGAGTTATTCGCAAAATCTACAGCCAGATGGGTGTGATTAAAGAGGATGGCCTTTGGATGCCTGTTGATCCCGATACCAAAAAAACTTTGGGTTATTGTTTCATAGAGTTCAATACCGCTCAGGTCTCCTATCTGGAACCACCAAGATTTGAATTCTTTGCGTGTGCATTGAAATGGGGAAAAACCTGAATGTAATCTTCGCTATGTATTTGTGTACAGGAAGCTGAGCTGGCGCTGGAGAAAACAAACGAGTATAAGCTCGATAAGTCTCATATTTTCAGGGTGAACAGGTTTGATGATTTTGACAAGTACATGAGGGTTCCAGATGAGTGGGCTCCTCCCGAAATCAAGCCATACACACCAGGGGTAATTGCTTGTCTTCCTGATTTTCCCCTCTCCTCTTACTAAATTAGGGTTTAGTGCGAGTCCTTGGTAGTGGGCATTGTGATGCGTCCCCTTTTTGGTGTCTTGAGCTTTTGCATATTCTGTGATGTTACCCGAAGTTTCATGGTCCCAAAGAAAATTAGTCCTCTCAGAAGATTTCCCTGGCTTAAGTAGTTGTCTATTTGTTCTGTTCTTTTCATGTCCGGACCTTATTTTGCTGATCATCTAAGGAGTTCCTTTATGCTATTTACCTTATGAACTTCTGTTTTAGAAACTTGTAGGAAGATTTTCAGTTTTGGCTTGAATGAAGGCTAGTTTTCCAGTTTTCCAGAATTCCTATCTTGCAGACTTGAACTGGCTAATGAAGCCTGATTTAGGTATTGGATTGCTGTTGGAAAGGGCAAGAAAAGTGGCACCATTTGATCCTTTTAGGATTCTAGTGGATAGTTTGGAGGGAGAGAAACAGATTGGCTTTTGGTGGCAAAGAAAGCTTATTGGTGCTTCCATTAACACCACTACATAGAAAAATTTATATCAAATTAATCTCAAATTTAGATAGTAGTTTAAGTCTTTAAAGTAGAATGCTTCTTTAGTGTGCCTGTGTTTTGTTTTTATCATAGGAAGACAAGGGGAAGGACAGTAAGTTTTCTTGTCCAGCACATGCTGTGACTGTTGATTTTGACTCATGAGGGCATGTATTTAAATTGATAATGCAGGAGAATCTTCAAAAGTGGCTTATGGATGAAAAGGCACGTGATCAGTTTGTGATTCGGGCTGGCACAGATACTGAAGTTCTCTGGAATGATGCAAGGCAGTCCAAGACTGAGCTTGTGTACAAGCGTAATGTGAGTAGACAGTAGGTTCTTGTTATTTATTCTGTAGTTCACTTGACATGGCATGATTGAAGTGCTGGAAGAATTCATCATGTGTATGTTTTTCACAGTACTGGACCGAGAGTTTTGTGCAGTGGTCCCCTCTAGGGACATACTTAGCAACGCTCCACAGGCAGGGGGCTGCTGTCTGGGGAGGTGCTAACACCTTCAATCGATTAATGCGTTATGCTCATCCACAGGTTGGTTGTTTTTTTCTTCCAAAACCAACCTATTGCATGTATCTGCTTTTTTGTTGAAGTCATCTTGCAATCAATGTAGGTCAAACTCATTGACTTTTCTCCTGGTGAAAAATATCTGGTGACTTATAGCAGTCATGAGCCAAGCAATCCTCGTGACGCAAATGTGAGCTTTTACTTCTTGCTTTGTTTTATTTGTATTGTGACTTTAAAGTGATTCTGATATAAAATTGTTTCTGCAGAGGGTTGTAATTAATATTTTTGATGTGAGAATGGGAAAATTGATGAGAGATTTTAAAGGAAGTGCTGATGAATTTGCAATGGGGGGAGCTGGTGGAGTTGCTGGAGTGTCTTGGCCAGTTTTCAGGTCACTTGCTATTGATGATTATTTCTTTCCTTTCTTTTTTGCTTTGCCTCCTTGTTGATGGGGCAAGCTTTATTGATTTTCCAGATGGGGAGGTGGAAGAGAGGACAAATATTTTGCAAAGCTTGGGAAAAATATGATTTCTGTTTATGAAACAGAGACTTTTAGCCTCATCCAGAAGAAATCCTTGAAGGTTGAAAATGTTGTGGATTTCAGCTGGTCACCCACTGATCCAATCTTTGCACTCTTTGTTCCTGAGCTTGGTGGTGGCAATCAACCAGCAAGGGTTAGTACTGCACCTGCAATTTGATCAGGTTACTGTCCTTTGTATTACTTGCATTTTATGCACTAGCTGAATGTATTGTGCAGGTTAGTCTTGTTCAAATCCCTGAGAAAACTGAGATGAGGCAGAAGAATCTGTTCAGTGTTAGTGATTGCAAGATGTATTGGCAAAGCAACGGTGACTACCTTGCTGTCAAGGTTGATCGCTATACGAAGACTAAGAAAAGCACCTACACAGGCTTTGAACTCTTCCGCATAAAAGAAAGGGACATACCAATTGAGGTTTTGGAGCTTGACAATAAGAATGACAAGATCATTGCATTTGCATGGGAACCCAAGGGTCACAGATTTGCTGTCATACATGGTGATAATCCAAAGCCTGACATTAGCTTTTACTCCATGCGGACTGCTCACCATACTGGCCGAGTCTCAAAGCTCACTACTCTGAAGGGCAAGCAGGCGAATGCTTTGTTCTGGTCACCAACTGGTCGTTTCATGGTGCTTGCTGGATTGAAGGGTTTCAACGGTCAATTAGAATTTTTTGATGTCGATGAGCTTGAGACCATGGCAACTGCTGAACATTTTATGGCAACAGATATTGAATGGGATCCTACTGGAAGGTGATTCTAGTTTTCCCTATTTTTTAGCCAATGCTGTTGTTGCTACATTGAGAATCCTGGGCTGATCCTTTGCCTATGAATTTGTTATTTCCATCTTTAGGTATGTCGCAAGTGCTGTGACTTCTGTTCATGAAATGGAGAATGGTTTCAACATATGGTCCTTCAATGGGAAACTACTTTATAGGATACTGAGGGACCATTTCTTCCAGGTAGGCTGGAATATCTGTTTCATGTTAACATAACTGCAGCTATATATTTTCCTCAGCCTTTTAGCTTGTACTAAAGTTTTTTGGCATTTCGCTGTTCCTTTTGATAATTCCTTCCATTTTCAGTTCCTATGGCGCCCAAGGCCTCCGTCATTCCTTACACCTGAGAAGGACGAAGAGATTGCAAAGAACCTGAAAAGGTACAGTAAGAAGTATGAGGCAGAGGACCAGGATGTTTCAATGCTATTGAGTGAGCAGGAACGTGAGAGGAGGAGACAGTTGAAGGATGAGTGGGACAAATGGGTGAACGAATGGTGGCGGTTGTATGAAGAAGAAAAACTGGAGAGACAGATGCTAAGGGATGGAGAAGCTAGTGACGAGGAAGAGGAATACGAGGCTAAAGAAGTTGAGGTGGAGGAGTTGTTAGAGGTCTCAGAAGAGGTGGAAGAGTGAGTTTTCAGTGATGAGCACTTGTTTCTAGTTCCTGTGGATGAGGTTTCAGCCGTCAATCGCGAGCATTAAATTTTGTACACCTTAGCCGAGGAAAAGTGTGGGTTGCAGGTTTTTGTTCCCCCCACTTTAACTTACAGTTGTCGTAAATTAAGTTTTAACAGAACTTTTGGATTTCTGCATGGTTTTACTGCTCTCGTTCATAATTCTTTCTCTCGTGAAGTTAAAAAACCAGAAATGCCATCGTGGAAATTCACCGCCGATTGTTGGGGCTGTTTGTGCATTGGCTTTGTCTCGCCGTATAAATTAGGTAGCGACTATCTTCTTTTTTCTGGTACCTTTAGACTGAATCTGTTACTGTGGTGTTCTAGGTCTCTTGTAATAAGGATTTTGAGGTTTGAGGTACCAAGTCCTTTGGTTTCTATGGATCAATGGAAGCATGGAACAGAGAACTAGAGTAACATATATGAGCCGGTCGCTGTACTGCAATCCTACGAGCCGTTGGAATTTTTCTTTTAAAAGAACGACAACAATGTTCCATCTATCGTAAGCTGCTTGTCTTTTTCTAATTTTTTTTTAGAAATTATGAATATTAGTGCAAATAAGTATATAATGTTTATTTTTCAAAATTAAAATTGATAAATAACAAAATTACTTTTGAAGTTTAAATGGGGTGAAGAGGAAATGGGAGCTAGCTTGAAGTTAGCCGCTCGGTGGTGGTCGGAGGGTGTGCGTGTGGCAGCCCTTCTTGGCCAATAGTTTTTCTTAGTGGCAATACCCATGGACTCCACCGAGAGCGTGTTGGCAATGGCTCGCCCGCCCCTCTAGCAATGCCATTGATGCTGCGTGCTTGTCACCCTGTTGGGACTTTGGACCAGTGCCTGCCTTTCACGTGGCAAATCTGCGAGCCACCTGGAAGGCTAGGAGAGAAAATAGACGATCAACATTGCTTGGCGTGGGGAACGGATCGGGGCAACGGTGAAAAGGTAAACAAAACCACAAAAACATTAAAGGGTGAAAGGGAGTAAACTACCTCAAGTATAAGAATTTTAATAAAGAAGCTGCGAATTGAGCGCCGGCGGGCGCCTGATGTAGTGGTGGTTGGAGAATCGGAGAAGAAAGCACAGAAAACAAGAGGCATTTACAACTACATAGTTTTAATGAGAATAGTAAAGCGGTATAAAGAGAGTCAAAGGAGCATATTTATTCTCCCCCGGGATCTTTTTACCTTCTAAAGGCCTTTTCGTTTTAAATTAATGGCATTAATGGAGATGAATTTTTCATGGGTATGAGGCGGATTTAAAACGGGTTAAGAGGATCTGCGGGTTAAGTTCAAAATTAAGGTAGAAAAGTTGGTTTCATTTACATCTACATTTAAGGTAGAAAGTTGGTTTTATTTACGTCTATATGTCCCTGGTTAAATCGTAACTTTGTCTTCTTTCCCCTTCCAGCTCAGACGGATCCGTAAGTCATCGCTAATTGTCAAGCTCCTGATTAAACTCTGCCGGCCTCCCCTAACCTTGAATCCGGTTATTTTTGTCTGCCAGTCATCACCAAATCGTGTTCTACCCCTCAAATTTGAGGCGACAGCGAATGGTAGTGGGCAAAGGCTTTTGCTCTCCAGAGTAGCTTGAATGTCGGCAGCAGGGAAGAGAGAACAAAGGGCCTTGTTTTGCTGGAACGGACCGCGACCTTCCTCTGCCTCTTCATCTCATACTGCACTCAATCAGACCTCGGACCTGTAACCCATACCGTACGTTCTCTGATTCCTAGCCGTAGACAACGTATTCCAACCGGTGGATGTTCAATGCCACCTTCGCGTCCACGGTTAGGGTTGTAGTCTAGGTGGCAGCGATGGCGAGAAACCTCCGAGGCGCAAGATGGCACTCTTCGTAAATACGCCAACAACTATGGGTAATTTCAAATAATTACCCCAACCTGTGTCCCAACCCGACCCACCATTAATTGGATCTCTTTAATTACATTAACGAGAAACGAACTGCCCCTATATTTGAGTAACTACCAGCCCATTATCATAATGGTGGTGAAAAATGAGCCAATAACAGAGGGCTATGTAGCCCCAGTTGATGTGAATCTCACACATGTACAGACGTGTTTAAGGTAATATAAAATAGGCATTCACCTTCAAAAGCTATTATATCATGTTTGAGTCATGAAAAATGTATGAGCTCATATGTCATATTTACTAGAGGACGTGTTAATGTCATATTGGGTCTGACCTTTTGGGGAATAGCATTTGAATCTAGCCCACACCATAGAAAGGTTTTCAGAGAATCCTAACTAAGAGTTCTAATTAAAAAAAAAATTAATAGGAAATGATTTCTACAAGGAAGAGAATATCCAATTAACTCCAGTTTTAGATGGTCACGATTGGCAAACATGTGCATAAAATAAGACTCCCACAACGTATTCCAAGTACCCTAATTTAATTGACATAGGGTTTATTTGAAAATACACATCAGAATTTTGATATTGTCTTTGATTACAAGTTCACAAGTCCCGATTTGCTCAGGTTAACCAATTGAAGGTTTAATCCAACCATTTCCCTTCATAGTTTGACTCATGTAACTTATGTATCCATTATAAAAATATTTAGTTTGTGTAAATTTAGATTGCGGTGATTGCATGCAATAATTTGCTTTTAAAACACTAAAAATCTTTTATCATGTCTTCATGTTGATACTTTTCCAAAAACACGTTAGAAATTTTTGTCATCTAACAAGCTAATAAAATTTTCCATCATCAATGTTTAAATGTAAAAAATTACTAATGATTAATCTTCATATGTCAAAAATTTCATCCCATATTCTTTGCACAATTTATCATTTTAGGTTGTTCCAAAATCTTTACACTATTTTATCTTTTAGTAAGTTTTGTAAACCAAATTGATTTGTATACCATCTTATTCCTAGTTTCACTTTGGTCTCATCTAAGCTCAAGTAGACCTCATCTATCCTCTTTTTCCTCTAATGTCATTCAATTGGTAGTTAGGGAGGCTTTAGGTTTTCGGATTCAACAATTCAAGGTGTGGGTAGGCTTTGGGACATGCCCGATCAAGTTGATTTCACCTACTCATGTTAGCCTCGTTCTACTCGTGGTAGGTTTTCATCCTTTCAGCAGCATGGAAAGGTCGAGCATTGAGATCGGGTTATTCACCCAATTGGAGGGATGTCGAGCCTATTGATCATTGCAATCAAGTGATTCATCTGATTTGGAAAACTACGCAAAGAGGTTTGAGGCAAGGTTGACCTTCAACACAACAGCAGTGGAAGTTGAAAACGATGCAGTGGTGGTTGATGATGGTGGTGTTAGAGATCAAGTGGTGGTGCTGGAGATCATGGGTGAAGGAGTAAGGCCAAACATAGGCAAAATTGAAAAGAAACAAGATACTTTGTGCCTATCTTAAACCATGTGCCACATGAAATGAATCATAGAAAGATGAAGAGGGGAGTATCAATCTCTTGATGTTTGAACATGGGCGAAATAAGAACACATTTTCAGGAGTGACCAAACCAAAGATTTTTTAGTAGCTTCTTTGTGGTAACTACTAAAAAGACCTAACAAAAACAACTGAAAGTGAAAAGTCACCTCTGTTGTTGCGTGGAACACCTGATCTCATCAGCCATTGTCAATGTGTGTGTTGATCACTTTGAAGAAACAAGTTATTAAACTGTAAAAGAATTTTCATATGTAAAATGAATTCTTGATATGGAAAATTCTTAGGTACTTATTTGGTGGGGGAAAGAGAGACGTGGATAGGCATTAAAATGGCAAGATGAAGCGTTTGTAGCTACCGGCTCAACAGGGAACATTTCCAATGCTCCTTAAACATTACTTAAAGGGCTTCAGTGGCCCAGTATATGATGGAAACATTGTTCATTAAACTGCCCTCCTAATTCAACTTTATTCGGCCCAAATGGATTCAGTTACATTTCTTTTTTAATGTACTCAAAATCAATATAAAAGTTACTATATGGCACCAATTGTTCTCAAACTATCACTTACATCACACTTTTTTTTATCCAAAAGGTAATTATGAAATGTTGCATTACTTATCTTGAACTATGAATAATGTTGTATCATTCTTCCTCCATTTACTCCTATCTTTAGACACTAATGAAAATGATTGAATTACAATAAAATGACCGAACTGAACAACATAAGAAAATTGAAGATCCAAAAAAGCTATCAACAAAAAATAAATAAATAAAGCTCGTGTTTAGAGAAAAATAGGGTAATAAAAATAAAAAACATAAATAAAAATAGAAAATGGAAATAATCATATCATATTTTAATATATTTAATTTTATTAAGAATATAAACAAAAAATAATAAATAGTAATAAATAATAACAATAGTGATAATAATAATAAATTATAAAATAATCATAAGTAAAACAACAAAAAAAAGCAATAAAAATAATTTATAAAACTAAAAAAATAAAATATCAAATAATAACTTGCAAATTAAATGAAAAAAATAATAGATAAAAATTATTATTAAAGTAAGAAAAAAATAAAAATAATAGAAAAATAGAAAACAAATAACATAATATAAATATTAAATGAAATTAAATAACTAAATACTAATAGCTTTAAAAAATAAATTAAAAGATATAAAATAGGAATAAAATTAAAAATATTCTTTAAAAATTTGAAACATTTAAAAAAAATAAAAATAAAAACAATAAAAAATAAATGTGGATAAAAATAAAATAAATAATATGATTGAAAAAGGCCCTTTTTTATTTTTTTGTTGTTTTTCTTCTATTTTTTATGTGTTAACTTTTCATATTTTATTTATTTATTTTACTTGCTGAAACGCCAAATGGATTAAATGCTCTTTGCTTTAGGAAACAACAACATGAGGATGTGTAAAAAGTATTTAGTTCATTTCTCTATAAATCATATCACATTCAATCTCTCTCTCTCTCTCTATTTATTTATGTTTTTATTATTTGTTCTTTATGCTTTTGTTATTTTCTACTGTAATAAGTATTTTTTTAATTTTCATCTTCCCTCTTTTATTTATTTTCCTGTTATTATTTAATATTTTAATTATTTTATAAATTTATCTCATTTTGGTTTTATTCTTTTGCTTATTATACATCTCTGTATATTTATTTAATAAAAAGGAAAATATATAAAACTTTGATGTTTTTATTAATATTTTATATTGTTTATGTTTTAGTTTTATTTTCTAGTTTTATCCGTCTATTTTTCATAAAACAAAAGTTTTAATTTTTTTTATTTTTTGTTGAATTGCTTTATTAGATTTGCAATTTTAGTATGTTGTTCAGTTCAGTAGAATATTTCATTTTGTTGCAAGTGAGTCATTTTTCAGTTAGTTTTTAACGGCATGAATGAATGTAACAATGGAACGAGTTCTTTTGCCATCATAAAAGTTTGAACCCTAAACCCTAAGTTATAATTGTTACATAAAAGATTGGTGACATCATTCAAACATAGTGTTAAGTCAGCCTCCCACAATCAAGTACATTCAATTTTTGTTAGTGTTTGATTAGTTTTAAGAAAATAGTGTTGATATTTTTATAAGCAAAAATGGTAAATCCCCCACTTACTTTTTTTACATAGTAGATCACCCTATATAGTTTTGTTTTTGCAGTTAAATCACTCATTAATTTTATATTATCAGTGGATATTAGTCACTACCATTACTTTGTCCAGTTGAACAATAATTTAGAATATTTTAATGAAGTAGCGACATATAAGGCATGTATGCATGACAAACTTATGTACAGAAAAAGATAAAACATCAAACTTCGTCCCTAAACATTTGTCCAATACTATAAAGCCCCATAAATGTTTGCACTTAACGATTTAGCCCCATAAAGCCATAGGGCTCAAAAACACCGGTAAAGAGAAGCACCAAGCAGCAGCAATGCGATATCATCTTCCTCAATTGCCGCTTGAAGGGTTTTCAGGATACCCTCTACATCTAGACCTACGAGATCCGCTGTCTCCGCTGCCTTCCAGAACTGCGACATCTGCTGTCTGTCCCATATGAAGTCACCGATCCGGCAAGCATCATGTGATCTGTTTTACCGTTGGAGATGATGCTGACTGCATGCCACTCCGACATTAGGGATGGGCTAATCCGGCCCAAGATCCCGGCTTTCATCCATTCCTCAAATCGGACGATGGATGCGTGACCTGATGGCGAAGATATTTTGACCGGAACTTGCCGAACATTGAGCCAAGGGATGACTGTTACAGTAATCCCAGCTGTGGACCAGAATTTATGCTGCTTAATTAATCTGGAAGCAAAGCTTGTTTGAGTAAGATTTTGTTCGTGGGTCGTAAGTGATTGTGAGAATAATGAACGCCCAAAAGAGTCTTTTGTAGATGGTGAAGAGTCTCCTGCTGTTTCCAGGCCAATTTAGGAGGCTGTTCACGGCAGTTTGGCATTAGGATAGACGGGTTTCTGTTTTTTATTTCCTCTTCATTTTCCCCTTCTTAAAGGCGCCAACATCTGTACTTCTATTTCATACATCTGAGAAACCTTAAACCCTCTCAGATTATCTCAATTCAAAACTTAAAATCCTCATAAATCTCATAATTCTTAGCAAATTTTGGTTAAATTCAAGGGTCTCAAATCAAAGTTCTTTTGATGGAATTGGATTAGGAAGAAAAGATCAAGACAAGAATCAAGGTTAAGGTTTTTTATGAATCTGGGCAGCCTTTGCAAGATCCAATTTCTTAGACTCTACTTCAATGAAGGACATAAGGTCACAACGCTTACTGGAAAGGTGAATCACACCGATGAAATGGGAGAACAACTTGGAGGTCTGATGAAGATTGGAGAGCTGAAGATTAGGGATCAAAGAGCTCAAATCAGACATGTTTAAGAAAAGATTGGAGAAACGAGATAGATATTTGAAAGGTGGAGAAGGAGAGCTCTGCACTTTTAAGGGAAAAGAGCTGGGCAAAAAGCTGGGTATGATTGGAGAGGACATGGGAGCGGAGTTGGGAATTGAGGAGGCAAATGGAGTGTCGGAGGTGCTTGGTGGTGGAGGTGGGGGAGCTGAAGGATAAGGGGGCGACAGAGAAGGTGGAGGTCTTTAAATCAATTAAAACCACTAAATTCCCCAAATGCCACATAATTCTTGCACCTTTTTCCTAATTGGCATGCCATTTGAATTGATTGGTTGCCACACAATCATTATTTATTTGCCACATAATCATATCTAGATAGAATATTCTAGTATTTGGCAGAAATTTCTCTCTGTCAATTACATTGATGATATAATTGGTCCCAATTCAAAGCTTCATTGCTTGATTTGGCATCAAACATTGACATTAGTGATGAATTGGGAACCACTCAAACCTATTGTGAACAAATGTGTCCAGAGCCATAACTATAGTGACTTTTTTGGTACTTTTGTCAATATGTAACAAACAATGTTAATACCATTGTCGAAGCTACATATATATATTTTTTTGTTACATGGGAAAAGAAGCCTAAAAAATGACAATTGAATCTTGAATCTTTGACTAAATCTTTGATTATCTATAATTGCACATAGATACTTCTATAATTATGTGTCTGTCTTAATTAAAAAGAGGTAATAGAAGAGCTCTGAAATTGTGGATGCATTTGTCTAGATACAAAGATTAAGATGTGTATAGTTTATATTATTATTTCTATTTTTACACATAAAACTAAAATTAAAAAAAAACATTTAGGTTTTGTGTAGTGAATGTGTAATAAGAATTAAAAAAAATTCCTTCTTGGTTTCATATATAGTAAAAGTTTAAATTAGGGTTATTAGTTAAACTAAGTGTTAGAAGCTTTCTAAAGAAAAAAGAAAATGTTTGATTCTTTTTGGACTTTATAACATGAAAGTTCAAATGAGAGTAATACGGTTCATTGAGTATTAAATTTTTTTTAAAACAAATAGTTTAACAAAAAATAAATATAAATACCAGACATTCCTTTTCACAATATTTACTTTTATCATTTTTATTAATTTACATTTAAAAGGTGTGGATGGAAGTGAAAAAAATCACGTAAATGTTTCCAATGGGACGGACAGAGTATTCTGCCAGTTTAAAGGAACACCTCAACGCTCCTGCTTTTGCTGGCTTGCCGTACTCTACTTCCTCATCGAGAATAGATGAATATTTTATAGGAAGATTTTACAATACCCCCAAAGAAGGGGGGCACGATTACTCCCCTAATCCAAGCCATTAATTGCTATTTTGAATAAGAGATGAAACCGGATAGATAGGTAAAACCGGTAAGGAGGAGAGAGAAGAAAAAAAAAAAGGAAAATATATGAATGGTACATAAATATAAAAGTCTGCATATTTTATTGAAAAAATTGTTAAAGATTGAGGAAAATATTATTAAAATGTTAGTGGAATAAATATCCAGCTGTTGAAAAATACACTTAATCAAATATTATTTAACACGTATACTAAAGCGTAACTTGGCCAATTTTTGTAAGTTTTTTTTTTTTACAATGCTTTCATGTGGTCATGTCTTCCAAAACTTTTCCTTTGATTATTATTTTTAAAAGTGATAGGCTTATTGCTAGGGGAGGCCAAGGAGGAAATAAGAGAACAAACCTTGAATCTCCCAATAACAAGTAAAAGCCTTAAGCACTAACTCAAAGATTCAATTGTTATGCAAAAATAATAATAATTGTTAAAAAAATATACATATTAAAATAGAAACTATTTAGAAATTGAAAATCTTTAGCTATATATTATATATTTAGAAGAAAATGGATTGGATATCGCATGAAATAAATATAGTGGTTGATTTGTACAATTTACAAAGGTTATTTGGCAATTAGAAAATTTGTCCCACGGGCATAGTAGAAAAAATTGACAAAAATGATTATTCAAGTGGTAAAGTGTAGTTTTTCTAAGATAGAGAAGGGTGTGATTAGGTTAGGCCAAACGCTAAAATGACTGAATTGATTCTATTTTTTTATGATTTTTGTTAAAATTTAAATTAAAAATTTTAATTTTTATGCAATTTAATTTAAGTCAATTTTCCTTCTTTCAATAAGTTTAATTAAAAAAATTATAATTTTTTTTGTAATTATGTTACGACGAATTTGCTAAAAATATCAATACAACATTGAATGTACCTAAAGTGTAACCGGGTCACATTGAAAGTAATCTAAAAATATTACTGGGTCACATTGAAGGTACTTAAATTGTGACATACTCACATTGAAGGTAACCTAAAAACATTATCGGATCACCTTGAAAATAATTAAAGTGTGATCGAGTCATATTGAACGTAACCTAAAAATATTATCGGATCACCTTAAATATATCTAAATTGTGACCTGATCACATTGAAAGTGACCTAAAAAAATTATCGGGTCACCTTGAAAGTATTTAAAGTGTGACTGGGTCACATTGAAGGTAATCTGAAAATATTACCGGGTCACCTTGAAAGTATTTAAAGTGTGACTGGGTCACATTGAAGGTAATCTGAAAATATTACCGGGTCACCTTGAAAGTACCTAAATTGTGACCGGGTCACATCGAAGGTAACCTGAAAATATTACGAGGTCACCTTGAAGGTACCTAAATTGTGACCAAATTACATTGAAGGTACCTAATGTGTGACCAGGGTGCTTATTCAGTTTTTTTTTTGTTTTAACCGAAACTTAATAACCGAATTTTAGTTTGGGCAAACCGAAAACTGAATCAAATTTCTATATCAGTTTTCGATTATAACCTAAAACTGAAATTATTTCTAAAATTGATAGCCGAAAATTAATTTTTTTTTAGTTATACGGTTATTTTGAATATAACTAAAATGTTGCTCACCCCTATTTTTAGGTTACATAAATGTTTTGGACAAATTTGACTTCACTGTGAATTATCGGTTATGTTTGACATTCTCTTAAAATTATGAGTCATTTGTGACAAACTGTTAAGAGTTGTTGGACTGGGTTGAAATTTCATGCAAAAAGGGAAATGTATGTACTTAGCCCCCTATGTTTTATACTACATACTCCCAAGGCCCTAGCTTTTCCTCTCCGCTGCCCTCCACTACCAGTTAACAAATCGCCACCACTGTCGCCGTTCAACCTCTACCAGCCTTTCCATATGGCTGATGCTGCATCATTCGGCCTCTAGCACCTCCTCGATCGTCGCCATTTGCCCCCAAATCCAAGACTGCCACTACGTGCAACCTAATCGCCATAATCCTTAACCGCTGATGTTCGATAGGCCATCTTCTCGGCTACTCACAACCGTCTTAACTGACCCAACCCACTAGCTGCCCCAACTCGTAAGTTGCCATTGAAAATTGTGATGAAGAACAACCATCAAACGTCGGGTCAATTTTTAACCCAAATCGGACCTAATTTCATTCCCAGAAAAAAAAAGCCTTCAATTCCTTTGTTCACCAGTTGTACAGGTTGCCAATTGACGATTGGATGACTCAACTCATCTTGGGCCCATCAAATGGATCAGATTTCATCTTATACTCTTGGTCGTCTCACCCCACTACTGCCGCCTCTGCCACCTTAGCTAGCTTTCCCCATGTGGCTGCCGCCTTCGCCCATGACCTCAATGATGAGTCGTAACCTTTGCTCATGCCTTCGGTCATACCTCATCATCCTATTTGATCGTCATCCGCCAAGGCCTTCGTCTCTATTGATTGGCCAAAACCCTCCCTTGAGCCCCCTTATTTTTTTCCTCCCACACTCTTGCTATCCCTACCCCTTCTATTGGTCATCCCCAATGAACCTACCTACCCTCACTGACCCTGCTCCTCATCTCATTGATGCCCAATTACATTCCTCATCATCTAGCCTTTTGGAAACCCAAGCTTATGTAAGCTAGCATTAGTGGGAGGTCAATTTTTACAATGGTATTGATTGTAATTTCGGGCTTTTTCCAAGGGGTTTTAAGATATATGTTAGGTGTCTAAAGTGGAAAATGCATTAATGCTTTGGCGTTAACACTAAATGGATTGGCTATTCCTACTCTTTCTATCAGCCTTCCCCGATGAACTTACCCACTTTCACCGACCCTGCTCTTCATCCCATTGATGCCCAATTACATCCCTCATCGTTTAGCCTCATGGCAACCCTAGTTGGTAGAAGCTAGCATCAGTGGGAGGCCAATTTTGACAATGGCATTGACTGTAATTTTGGGCTTTTTCCAAGGGGTTTTAAGATATAAATCAGGTATCCAAAATGGAAAATGTGTTAACACTTTGGCATTAACACCAGACGAACAAGCTGCAAGTTTAGAGCCAACTCAACAAAATACGCTAACTTACTAGCTCAACTCAGTTACCTAAACCTACTTGCCTACACTTTTCCTAGGCCTAATGCTCCAACACAATATACGCACGTAGACATAACCCCCTTAGCCTTTGCTTATCTCATCTCAGTGTAGTCATGACTCATGCGATGTTACTCTCACTTTTTCTTTGAAATTGCCCTCACTGCTGCCAATGAATCACGCGCTTTCACTCATTTTGTGCTCCATGCTTACTGTCGACCCAACCCCTACTTTCCTCCTTAATGCCTCTAGTGAATTGCACCCCTTCGTTGATTCCATTCTCCATGCTCACTTTTGACTCATCTTTTCATCCCCTATCCTCAACGCCTTCAATGAACCATGCCCCTTTAGCAATTTCATCATTTGCGCACACCATCTACTCTTACTGCTAGGCTAATTCGGGGCTAACCTAAATTTTGCCTTCTAAATATGAATTTGTCAGGTTTAGGTCACGTTAGGTTAGGCCCTTTATAAAATTGGGTTGGGTTCAAACCATAGTATTTGGGTAAAGTTGGTTGAATTTAGTTTGGGTTTGACCCAAGCCAGATAAATCTAACTTGACTTTCACCCCAACTTGCTCCATGGGAAGACTAAGTAGCACATAAAGCTCATTTATAGAGAGAAAAAAAAATCAATAACTTAAAGAATTCATTAAATATAAAAAATTGCATAATTTGAATTTACTGGAAAATATTTACTAAATAGTTTAAATTACAACTTAAAATTTTTGTTTGTTTTATAGTTATGTCAGAGTTAGCAAATTTCAAAAAATAGAGATGAATATGCAATAGATTTTAAAAATTTGGGGTCAATATGCAACAAAGGAAGGTTAGGGACCAATTTACAACAATAATTATAGATTTAGTTACCATTATTAAACCGGAAAAACCACTAAGAGAAGCAAACAAAAAAGAGACCACATAATTCCCATGGAAGCAACTCCTGATTCCTCTGCATTTATACTCTTCTTTTACTGTCCCCACCCACTCTCAGATTTCAAGGGCAAGTAACAAACTGAACTACCAAGCGCTTCAGAGAGCTCTGTGACTGGAGGAATCAACAATGAGAAACAAAGCTCTCATCATTCTCTCTCTCTCGCTCATAGTTTGCTCTTTTGGTGTGTTTCTTCTTGTTCCTCTGCTTTTGAAATGTTTTAGACCCAAGGACAAATTTGTATTGTTGTGTGAATGATGTGACGGCAGGAGCGGCGCCTGTGGAGGAGAAGGAGGAGGTGGCGGTTCCGGTGACGACACTGTCGCCGCCGGAAGGCAACACAACTTTCCTGGACGGGACGACCTGGTGCGTGGCTCTGCCGGGAGTTTCGCAGGTGGACCTCCAGAACGCGCTGGACTGGGCCTGTGGGCTCGGAATGGCCAACTGCCGCGAGATCCAGGAGGGCGGCGGGTGTTTCGAGCCAGACACACTTGTCTCCCACGCCTCCTACGCTTTCAACAATTATTACCAGCAGAACGGGAACTCCGACATTGCTTGTAACTTTGGAGGGACTGCTAGAATCACCAAAAACAACCCAAGTAAAAAATGGCTCTCTCTTCTGCTTTTTCAAGCCAAACCCTGACAATTTTGTCTTCCGTTTCAGCTTTTCTATGTTTCTTTCTGTTGCAACTTGACATGAATCAGGCTGAACTTCTTTTTTCGTTGCTTGTGTTTAGGCTATGGGAAGTGTTCATATGCAGCATCTGGGTATGTCCATGAATTTGACAGTTTTTTTTTTTTTTGCACCCATGTCTCTGAAAATCTCAGATTTTGTTCGTGTTTTGACAGATATGTAGGCTCTTTTGCTGTGTCTGATCGTAAGCCAAGCTTTTTCTGGTGGAAGATTGCTTTGATTTTGCTGCTGTTATACATGGGAAGTTGACGCAGTGGAAAGTAAATACTCCTTTGTTTCCCTGTTTCTTCTTCTTCTTTCTTTGTTTTCTTTTTTCCCTTTTTTTTTTCTTTTCGGTGGAGTTGTCTGGGTTCCTGGAAAGGTGAAGAAGTAATGAAGATTTAGATTTCAGAGCGTATGCTTAGAAGGAGATTTCATTTTAACACATAACATACTGCATGTTGTGTTGTGTGTGAGATTTTGTACATTTTGAAGTGACGAAGGAGGCTCCCAATTCCTATCTTGGCCGCTGGGTCAGGAATCGAAAGCTTTTGTCAGTTTTTCTTTTTTCTTTTTTATTTTTTATTGTCTCGATCGTTGCTTTGTCAATACAGGATAATTCAACGTTACCCAACTCAACAATTAGATGGCTGCATCTAAATATGTAAAAGTGAGCAATTACTTATTATTTTTAGGAAAAAAAAAATGCTTCCGATAGCAAATGTACTGGTGTGTTTTGATTTACGACACTCATTTTTAATCCTCATTTCCCAGGCTTTAAAAGCCACTTGGTAACATCCTCAAAAAGAAGGATCGTAATTAAACACACAGTATATTTATTACTACAAAAGCCTCGATGTGCATCTTGATTCGGTGCCCACACACCCTCGACCCTAATACATTCATTACTACATATTCATACGCCTCCTGGTTGTCTATTTTTTGCCATCAACCCCACACACCCTAGAGACAATTTTGAACCAAGGGCCCGGATGATGTGAATCTTTATTGCGTACCCGCCAAACCAAAAAGGTGCCAAAGTGTTTGACTTGGAAACACAAAAGTATTTTGTTACCAAAGATGGTTGTCTTCCACGGAGAAACTTTCCCAACTTAGGCCCCAAGCCAGCCCTCTTAATGTCTGATATAGCCTATGTCACAGTAATCACCTTCCGAAAATTTTCAAAGATGAACCACACGGGTCTCCATTTCAAAATCAAAGATGGAAGGAGGGAGTGCCAATGGGAAAAATAACATTGGAGTTACCCTAACATAATAAGTAGTAGAGGCCAAACAAACAGAGGAGTTGCACACGGGGAGACAGAGTAAAAGAAACAAACAAATACCAGGGTACCTAGACGACTATTGAGGACAACCTTCATGGTAACTGAGCATGCTCCAATGCAGCTTCCTCAAGTACACCTCATCTTGTCTTGTCTGTAATTTCGAATATTTTTTTTTCCTGCTCCACCAAACCTTTCTTGTAGCAATCTTAAAAGGCTTGGAACCTAAGTCTTACTCTGCAGCACAAGAGGAGCACCATCGGTTGTAGGCAATGCAAGTTGAAAATTTGATGCTCTTGAAGCTAACTATACATGGATGTCAAAACCATTTCTGAAAGGCAAGAAGGCCTTATGATGTAAATGGGTGTACAAGATCAAATATCAATCAAATGGATCCATAGAGTGACACAAGGCTCGTATGGTGGCCAATTAGCACACATAGATTGAATGGATGAATTATAATGAAACATTCACACTAGTGGCCAAGCTTACACTGAGGTGTTTATTTGTAGTGGCAGCCACCAACCAATAGAAGTTGCACCTCTATAATGCCTTTTTGCATGGTGATCACCAATAGAAAACCATGGTTTCATTAGTCATAGACAGTCACAAATTATTCCATGTTTGCTCGTCGAAGCAATGGAACTTTTTCTAGTTGTTTTGGTGTAGGTAGAATATATGGTTGTAACAGGAGACAACACAAAGGAATGTGATCATCTGGAGTCCTTCCTTTACAAGCAATTCCACTTGAAAAATCTGGGTACACTAAAATGTTTCATTGGTCTAGAAATTGCACATAGTTTAAAAGGAATTTTTTTTAGTCGTTGGAAATACGCTTTGGATATTTTAATAGATGTTGGGCTAACACGAGCTAAGCCAAGTCAGTTTCCTATTCTAAAGCAGCATCAATTAAATCAGTCAACAAGTGATATAGTCGAGGTTCCATCACTGCATTAATGTTTAGTGAGACGTCTTTTATATGTATTATTCATAAGACAAGATGTTAGCTATGCAATCAATATCTTAAGCCAACAGTACATTCATCAGAATCCAACCATAGAGCATTATGATGTAACTTTATGAGTGCTACACTACATGAAAGGGGCACTACGACAAGGATTATTGTCCCTTTGAGAGAGACAATGATCTTCAGCTCAAGGCCTTGTGATTTGCTTAATAGGGTGCTTCCCCTACCATGTGAAGATTCATCACTGGTTAATTTACTTCTCTTGGGTAAGCTCCTTTGCCATGGTGCACAAAGAAGCAAGCCATTGACTTTGTAAATCCTGCAGAAAATTGTCACTAACGGAGCAACAACATGGTGGGAGCATAATTTCATGAAAGACATTGATCCTTTCCACATGCAAAATCATCGTTTTTTATTCCTCTTCTATAAATTGTCCGGCGCTGATTAAAAAATGAGAAAGAACACTGAGCTTTACATAGATAGCAATTTGCATTTCTTTATTTGAAGTGATTATTGTAATATACAGGTCTTCAGAGTGTGCTACTAATATTGTATAACGCTCTAATCCCTTGAATATCATCCGAGCTTAAGCCTTTGGTAGTTCCTGCCTTAATTGTTGCGAACATAATGGCTCCTTCATCGGAACTATGTTGAAGCCCCAAGATATGACCAATTTCGTGCAGGCCCACGGTGCCCATGTCGTATGCACCGGGCTGTGCTCCTACAACCCAGTTCTCATCAATATCATAATGAAGCCTGCCATCAGTTGGTGAAAATGAATGTGCCAAAGCTCCCCCTGGCCCATCAAATGGGCTCCCATCCCCGTGGTCACCCTTCTGGAAACTTATTTTGATATCGGCATTGTTAAAATCTTGGACTAAAGTGAAGGTGAAATGGGTGACGGAGGCCCACTGGGCAAACGCCTTTGCAATTGGATCCATGACATCGGATCTAGTACCCGGAGCAAAAGAATAGGTGAGTTGGGTCTTGGAACTTGGCCACTTCGGCTCCCCATCGAAAAATGAATAATGGGAGGCTATGTTCAAATGCTTGGAGGGATGCCCAAATGTTCTCTTGGCCAGTGTTGTATCATCTGGCACCCCACATCGTGGCTTCTCCATGACAGCAACTGTATCTACGTCCAAAACTCCGGTGACCTTCAGGTTGTGGTTGAATTGATAAGCCTTGATGGCCGATTCAATTTCATCACCAAAATAGTCATTTCCTTCACTTGGATAAAGTTGATTTCCAGAACGTTTAGAGTGTAGATAACCGAATCTCTCAAGGTACAATCTTAGTTGAGAGATGCCTTCAACCTTGTCACCTTTTCGAGACCCTTCGATTTGTTTAACAAATCCAAATGGAGATGTGTTCTCAGATTTAATGGGGTCACTCAGGACCAAGAGGGTGGGAGGAAGAAGAAAGAGAATGAGAGAAGCCGCAGAAAAGAGAGGGAAGTTCTTGGGTTTCAGCTCCATGGCTTGGCTCGAATATACTTTAACATATTGCAGGGCTCGTCTTATATAGATAGGATCGTGCATGGATTTTGTGTGAATAATAAGATTTATAAGATGATATGATACGGTGAATTGGGCGAACAAGTAATGTGGCATCAGTTTTTGGCTGTAAGTAGGACAACAAGGGAAAAAAACCTATGATTTTTCCTTTTTTAGAGGAAAGAAATCTGAAAAAAAATTCTCTCTCCTTTTACCCATAAACATTATACTATACAAGAATATTTTTCAAGTACCAGTGTTTTGAAATTTAATTATTTCCTTTTTTACCTGTATTTTGAAAAAGTCTGTTATGGATTTTGTTTGTATATCGTCGGCTAATTCTTGATTGTTTCATTTTTATATTCAACTTGTTTCTTCCTTTATTGTTTTTGCATGGTAAAATATGAGGTATATTGACTCGCACGATGTGGTAGGTATTTTTCACAATAAATTTAGTATGAAAAATTTAAATAATAAATAGTTTAAAATATGAAAAAAATTGTTAAAGCCAAACTAACCTGAATAATAACTAAAATTAGGTAAATAAAAATATAATATCATATGTATTTTGAAATAATGTATAATTTTTTCATTAAAAATAGTTCACTAAAAATTTTCCTCTTTTATCAACTTAAATTCTAATTTTTAATTTTATTTAAAAAAATTCACTTTCAATTTTAGCACTTATAGACCAAATTATTTTATTAAACTATAGAGAACAATTCATACTACAAAACACAATCATGAATAACAAAATAATATGATTGAAACAAAAAATTGTTCGTAATTTATGTTAATAAATTTACAATTTAACCATTAACTTAATAAAGATAAAAAGAAAAAGAGAAAAAATTTAATTAAAGCCCAATCAATCAAAACCATAGCTAGAAGTAGGTAAATTATAATGATTAAAGTTTTATCAACAAAAAAAGTTTGAACCAAGATAAAAAATGAAAAAATATTAGGTATGAAAGGCTTAATAATTGATTTAATGAATGTAAAAAAAATGGATTAATAAAAAAATAAATAAATTATGATAACCAATGTCTTACTTTAGAATATAGTACAGAAAAACAATAAAAATTTTGGGGACCAAGAAAATAAATAGAAAGAATCTAGCTAAATATTTATTAAATTTGAGGACCAAAATAAAAGATAGATGGAAAATAGGGACTAACATGGAAAGGGTAGAAGCTTATGGATTAAATTAACATTCAACCAAACAACCTAAAACTGGAGAAATTGCAAAATGGGCCCTTAAAATTGTGAGCACCTTGTGAAAAGGGAATCAAACTTAAAGAGTGGTTAAATGTGACTAAAAGACTAAAAAAACGGCAAAAGCAACAAAAAAAAAACTTGTTTATCTTCAATGATGAATAGTGAAAATCCCACAACTTTTAGAAGTAAACGAGGTATGTGAGTTAGTTGTAATATAATTAATATAAGTCATTGATGGAATAATATAAAAGGATAAGACTTATTTGTATATTAAGTAAAATATGAGTACAAATAATTATAAACACACAAAGTAATCAACTAAAAATGTGTTTATATAGTATCAAAAAAGCATTAAAGATAACAAACAAAAAATGATTAAAGCAATTCTATTAATCAATTCAATAAAACTATTAAAAGAAAGAAAGTTTTTGGTGTTCATAGTGTAGGATAACATTGTATAATATACATGCATAGATTTTCCAGATTTTTTGCTCATTAATGAATTAGTGATAAAATAAAATCTTTTAAGAGTTATGCACTCAGGCATAATACAAATTGTTCACTTATTTATGAGTAAAGCGCTCATATATTATGAAATGTGTCTATTTGTTTCAATTAATTAAAACTTTGAATCAAACCTATATAATTAAAGCTCTGAGTCAAACCATGCAAAATAAAAAGCTTTTGGTATTTAATTTGGTTAATAAAAGCTTATCCTTCACTTTTATTTAAGGTCTTATTATCTTAAATTTAAATATGCCATCAAAATTTTTATTTTCCTAAAAACTCATGTCAGATATCTAAAAGTCTGCCACACCTATGACCAAAGATCAAGGCAACCCTCTCCCATTCTCCTTAAAAACCTTTGACTTGTAGTATATACACAAATTCTAATTAGTAAAAGAGGGAAAAAAAGGGATAATGACAAATCATGAAAGTTAGGGGCCAATATGGCTGAAATGTTATATCCAAGTACTAAATAAGACATTTGACCATTCTACAGGATAGTTAAACAAAATTTGAAACAATGGGTGGACGTGTCAAAAAAAGGGACAGAATACTTTTGGGTCCCTGTAATGCTTATTATGGCTAATAATATTTCCCAATCTTTATGATGTTGTAATTATGTTACCGTTAGCAAATGGTTTATCTTTTAGCTGGTGATAGCAAGTGAAAGTGGGGGAGCATTATGGCAACCGCGAAACCTTTATGGACTAAAAGAAGGGTTTGACCATAAGTTGCAAGAAGCCAAAAACTAAAATGTCACTATGTAAAACTACTGTTGATAAACAGTAAAACTTCTTCTTCTTTTAGAATATACTATAATTAAAAAATTCAAAAATAACAAAATATGAAACTTAGACCAAATTTTGATTTCATTAATAACACAAAATTTAATTAGTTTTCTATATAAAATTAATAAATATCATAGAACAAAATAGGTTAAAAAATAGTAAATTATCACATATATTATCAAGAATAAGTTGAGGTGAATCGTTAGTCTATCTACTCCATTGAAAATTTAATTTTATACCAGTGCGGTGTCATTGATCACACTGCCCTGATGATATAAAGTATCCAAATAAGTCTCATTATAACTTCATATACACATGTACAATTGTATAACAAAACTCTATCCACATACACACGTATGGTTGTAGAACAAAACTTTATTGACATTTTCTTAGGGTTTTTTTACAGTTACCATTGAACTTTAGATGATAGTATTATACTTGCCTTCTGAGGTTTGAAAATCTACACTTACCCCCTTGTTTTTTTTAACGCTGTCAGTCAGCCGTCAATCAAAATTACAGCCAACTACCTTCAATTTAGTTTGACTTATAATTACACCTAAAACTTTAAAAATCTATAATTTTTCAATATTACCATTCCCCTCATCATCTCTTCACTTTCATTCTCCTTCATCTCTACTTCGAGCCATCCATATCTCTACTTTTTATTGTATCCTTATATGACTTCTTCTTCTGCTCTAATATCCTCTCCTTCAACTCCCTTGTCGGTGCTCTTTAAGCCTTAATAGCGACCTTGCAGTTGCTGCATTGAGACTTGCCTAAACCAAGACCAGGGTTCCTTATCTCCCCCCTCCTCGTTAGTGCCACCTACACTGCCGGCCATGGGATGCTCCAAACATGTGAAGACTACAACAGTTACATCGCCTCCTAACTTTTGGACACCAACAATGAGTTCAACTTCAATTCCTACAATGCCACTATGGAGGATGTTAATGCGGTAGCCAATGCTACTTGGAAACGCAAATATGAAGCCCAAGAGTTGGTCCTAGTTAAGTTCAACTCTGCCTCCCTCAAACTTTGTGAAATTTGCATTATTTCTGCCAAATTTTTTGGTCTTAAAGATTTAAATTTGCTTTTTGACTAAAAGCTATATAAGTCATGTATGTAAGTCTTACAAAAAAAAGATATATGTTCATATATAAAAGTAATAAAGCAAACAAGTAATAATGAAATAAATATAAAAAATTGTAAAGTTCATCAAATTTTCTAGAAGTTTGCAAAAACTCCCACCCATATTAGTGCAAAATATAATATGAGCCTTTAATTACTTGAATTTAATTATTAGATATAAATTTTTTATTTAATTTTTATTTGTCCCATCATATTCTAATTATTAGCAATATAATATTTGGTTCTAATTATTTGCCTCCAATTTTGAAAAGAGTTTATGGAGTTAAATATTTTATTTGATTCATTTTATTTGTCTCCAGTGTATATTAATTAGTGATAAATATAATATATGCTTATAAGTTTTTGCCTCAAATTTCAAATATAGGTATTGGAGACAAATGCGCTATTTGCCCCATTATATTTGTCTCAAAAGCTTATTCCTCATATAGTGAATTCAAAATAAAATAAAATAAAATAAAATGAGAAATGTTGAATAACATTTTATTTTGAAAATATGAGGAAAAGTAATATTGTTACATGTTTGACAATGATCCTAATAAATGAGTTATTAGTAATTATTTTGATATATGGAGATTATTCACTTAACTGGATTTTATATTTAAAAAGGTTAAAAAAAAATTTTAACACTTTTTGAAAAATCTTGGTATTTTCTCTTGATTTTTCATTTTCTTAGTTGGCTACAAAAAAAATATCATTTACTAAAAATATTATTCAAATGATTATTAATTAGATATATTATTTCTAAAAACACTATTCAAGTTATTATTAATTAGATATTTAAATGATATAGTTCTAAATAAAAAATCAATTAAAACGGCTGGAAGCATTGAAGCATTGGCCTTCTTCTTCTCTCCTTCAATTTGTATCGATCCACAGAAAGACAAGTGAGGTGAATTTGAGTGAGTCTGAATGGGTTAAGGTGAGGAGGACAAGTAATTTTAAGGATGAGGTCAGGGAAGGAGGCGATGGAGCAAGAAGGGGGGTTGGATAAGGAGGCGGAGATGGATGAGGTCGAAGTAACGATAGCGAATAATAGAAGTAAAGAGGCGAAAAGGGAAAAGACAATCTTAGAAAATTATAGATTTCAAAAGTTTTGGGTATAATTGTAAATTATACTAAATTTAAGGTGGCTGGCTATAATTTTGACTAGCGGTTGACTGAAGGCGTTAAAAATGTAGGGATTTAAGTGTAGATTTTTAAATCTCGGATAGACAAGTAAAATATCACCTAAAGTTTTAGGATAACTGTAAACAATACTTTTTTAAAACCAATATTCTTGTTGTGATAGAAAGAGAAATATAGGAAGGCTTTATGAGCCAAACTAAAGAGGGAAAGCATACACACGCACTTAAGCGTGAAACAGTTGAAACCTACTGCCATTTGTGAAATAAATATCTAAGTTACAAGCTATTAAAGTGGGTGGTAAAACCAAGCAAACGGCTAATAAGGCAAAGGATTATCTTCTCAGTAAAATATGATTTATTTATTTTTTTTATAAAAGAAATTTTGTTCTAATTAAAAGTGAGTAAAATGGTATTTTAAGACTCTATGGGATAACAGAAACATAAAATTGACCATAAAAAGACTACTTATTCATACAATATCGAATAAAAGAAAAAAAAATTGGATCAAGTCAAATCTTCCAAATAAGTCAAAATAAATCTGAATTACAAAACTCATAAATAACTGAAACAAAATTCATACCAAGCTAACAATAACTAAGTAGTATTAGAACTAACCAGATATCAAAAGCCTGAACAAAATTATATATAAAAATAAAAAGATTACCTAGAAAACCTAAAAAAATAAAGACTAACTTTATTTTATACAATCGCCTTCATATCTGTTGTCAAATCGTCTGAACACCCTCGTAGAATTGAGATTCCGGTGAATGTAATAGAAAACTAATTGAAGATTTACTCTGTTAGAGCCTCAAATTACTCTTAAACTCAAGATTTAAAAGATATTATATCAATTATAAAATTCAATACATAACATCAGATAAAGTCAATTAAACAATAAAAACATTAAAAGAGAATCAGTCAGATCTAGACCAAAGTTCAAATCAAAATGAAAAGGAGAGAGATAGATAATACGGCAGAAGGAAATGGGTTGAGGAGAGGAGGGTGCCGAAAACAATTTAAAATATATGAATTTAATAAATAAAATTTCTTTATTGAAATATCCAACAACATTTATGAACCACTGGCAATGGTTTTTTTTTTTTTTTTTGTTGCTACGCTTTGGCTTTTTTAAAGTGTTTTGCGTCATGTGCTGTCATGATACAGTTCTACAGACATTCGGAGCAAAAATTATTTTCTTGATGGATTTGACTATCCTTACCAAGAACGTTATGAAGGCATGGGTCGCTTCTTTTATCTGTTGGATTTGTTGTCCTGTTTAATTTAAGGAATTTATCTGTTCCATTAAGTCCGCGTAGGTTATGCGCCACAGCAAATAATTTGTTCTTTTATGTTAATTTATATATATCAAGACTAAAAAAAATCAAATGTATTTTTTTAAAAAAAATCCAAAACATAGAAAAATAATAAAAATAATAATAAAATAAAAAATTATAAGAACTGATTAAATAACAAATAATATTCATAAAAAAATAAATAAAAATTAATAAAAGAATAAACAGTATTCATAAAAAAACAAACCCGAGAAAAGAAAACATAAGAACATGTTCTTTTTAGTTTTTTTGTTCATGTTAGTCAATTCCTTATTATTTTTTAATTTTTCTATAGTGTTCATTCTTTATGGATGAATCATTTTTTTTATAGAAGAAATCAACATATGAACAAAAAGACTAAAAAAAAATAAAAATGTAAAAAAAAATGGAAAGACAATTATCCAAGCACATATAGAAAACAATAAAAAGTCGAAGAAGAAGTGAAATGAAAGAAATAACAAAATGTCGCAGATTCCTATATGTTATTCAATCTTCTCTTTTAAAACCCACATAAAAACTAAAGCAACAAAAAAGATAAAAATAAAAAAATGAAGACAAAATAAAAAAATTTAGGAAAGAAACAATAATAATAAGCAAAAAATGTAAAAGGAATAAAATTTAAAAAAATTGACAGATTTGGGGAAAAAAACATGCGAAGACAAGGATTAAAATTGGAAAACAATAAAGAGTTAAATCGAAAAAACAACGTGAATAAGATGAAAAAACGAAAAGGAAAAATAAAAAATAAATAAATAATAAAGAAACGAAAAGAGGGAGCAAGGAAAAATTGGGAAAGAAAAAAGTGAAAAAAAGGAGTAAATTATCAAACACTCATCACATGCATGGGAAAAATAAAATACGACTTAAACATTTACTCACAAGATTTACGTGGTTGGACTTGTAACTAGCATAAATTAACGGATGAGAAAATTTTATTTTGAAAAAATATAAAGATTATAATAGAAGTATATTTTCTAACATTCTTGTGGGCCTATGTTTCAACTACCACTAATAATAACATTATACATTGTCCTTGCACAATCACAAGATATAAGAATATAAAAAACTACTCTCCTCCCAGTCATAAAGTTTTTGTTTTTAATTTTTTTTCTTTTTTTTTTGGTAAATGATCAAATTCATCTTTCAATCCTTAAATATATGCTCTTCCTACCTTTTTGGCCACATCTACCTCATAAACAATGTCGTTTTACACTCCTTGGTTTAAGTTTCTACCCTAATTGTCCAAATTTTTGCATCAAGAAATTGTCCAAACTTGTTTTTTCACCCTCTCTTTCCTTTTTCCTTTTTGGTAAATCTGTACTTTGTTTGTCATGGATTGAATGTGAAATTGGTGATTTATGTGCCAAAATTTCTAGAATTTTGTTATACTAGGCTGTAATTCTCATCAGTTCATGCATTTTTTCCGCAATCTTACATATTATAAAAATGATGTTACATTTTACTGCCTTATTTCAGTGTTTTAAATTTATATATAATCTTACAGTAACACAACAGCTCAATGACCAGCTATTACTTAAAGTTTAGTTAGTCATGGGAAATGCAATATTAATAACTGAATCAAAAAGTCATCTAAACTTTAAGAACTAATCATAGTCTTCAATCTTCATCTCATGTGACTCGTAAGGGCCCTCTATTACTTTATCCTTATATGACACTTGTCCCAATAGCTGACATGGAAAAAATAAAAAGAAAAAAGGTCGCATGCCATTGAGAGTTTAGTAATGATTTTCACAATTTTTTTTGTTTATTTTCATGCATAGTCCAATTTATTTGAGATATATATTCATTGAAAATTACAAAATCCTCAAAGTCAATCACTAATTTTGTACCATGCTTTAATTTCTTGAATATCATCCGAATTTAAGCCTTTGGCGATACCTCGCCCAATTTGGGGAAACATAATGGGCCCTTTATCCTTGCTATGTTGAAGCTCCAAGATGTGGCCTATTTCATGTAGACCTACAGTGCCCAAGTTAAACGCATCAGGATTAACAACAACAACCTAATTCTCGTTGGCATCATAGTGAAGCCTGCCATCAGCTGGGGCAAATGCATGTGCTATAATCCCCCCCTTCAGCAATCAAATGGATGCCCATCTTCATGGCTACCTTTCTGAAAACTTATTTTGATATTTGTCTGGTTGAAATCTTGGACCAAACTAAAACTGCAATGGGTCACTGATGCCCACTCTGCAAATGCCTTTGCAATTGGGTCCATAACATCAGATATTGTACCAAGAGCAAAGGCATAGGTGGGTTGAGTCATGGAACTCGGCCATTTTGGCTTCCCATTGAAAAATGCATAGTGAAAGACCATGTTAAGATGCTTGGACTAATGCCTAGATGTTCTTCTGGTTGGTATCATGTTATTTGGCACCCCACATTGTGGCATCTCCATGACAACTACCGTTTCTGCATCCAAAACTCTAGTGACATTTAGGTTGTGGGTGAACTGGTAAGTCTTAATGGCTGATTCAATTTAACCATCAAAATAATCCTTTCCTTCTTTTGAATGGACTGACTTGATTTTTTAAAGGTTTAGAGTGTAAATAGCCGAATTTCTTAAGGTACAATCTTAGTTGATGGATTCCTTTAGCATTAGCACCTTAGCGACACCCTTGAATTCTTCTAACAAATCCAAATGGCAAATTGTTTTCAAAGTTGAATGAGTCACTCGATACCAACAGGGCTTTAGGAAGAAGAAAAATGATGAGATAAATGGTGGGAAAGAGAGGAAAGTTCTTGAGCTTAAAATCCATGACTTCGACTGATTCTATGTATGTCTCACTTTTGTTACTTGATGTATAGCAAGGATTTTGCTCTAAAGCATGTGTTTGCAATAGATAAAAATTATAGACGTGGTGAATTTATTAATGTGGCGTTAGGTTTTGGTTGTAGGTAAGCCACTAATGGAAATAAAATCAATGAATTGTTAAGCCAATAAGGAAAAACTTTGATGACGTTGGAGTCATTTTTGGTAATTTTTTTGGTAATCGTTAAAGTATTGTTAACATTAGTCCCTACTGTAAATGTCAAAGTACACAAGAGGCCCTTGAACTTTCCCAACTTAAACGAGTTGGTCCTTAAACTTTAACTTAATTGGCATAAAGCCTCCAGCTTTGCAACTTGATACATATTAGTCCAACTTGTTGACTTGACTCATTTTTCTAATGGCTTAAATATATGAAGAGCCCTTAAATTTGACAACTCATTTAAGTTGGCCATCAAACTAGAACTTTGACTGCACTAGGCCTCAAACTTTTACAATAAACAATAAATATCATAAAAATTAATTATAAAATAATTAAAATTGATTTTTTTTAGGTTCGATAAATAAAATATTTATGAAATTAGTTAATTCATAAAAATTAATTAAAGTCTCTTTCGTTTAGTATGTACTGTAGATCAAGATTGTGGATGAACTAACCGAATATTAGGGCAACAAAGGAAAAAAAAGAATATTTGCATAAATTGCATGACTTGTAATAATTATTAGTTATTAATAAAGTTGTGAATAGAAACTTGTTTGTGGGTCATTTTATTTTATATTTATTCATAGTGTGTAAAGTGAAATTATATTTTCTGTTAAACATTAGAGAGTAGGAAAATTAAAGCAAAGTAAAATTAATAGAAGTAAAAATGAAAAAACATACTCTTTTCATCTCAAGTTTTTTGCTCCATTTGTCATTTTAGGCCGTCCCAAATTCTTTGCATCATTTTATCTTTTTAGTAAGTTTTACTAGACAACTTCACAATTATACCATCTCATCTGCTACTGTTAATTCATTTTGTTTTTGGTCTACTTCTTTGATCCACCTATTGGCCACCACCAGCGTGGTCACGACAGGCAATTAGGGTAGTGAATGACGGGATGATGAGGTCGAGGTGGCGAGCGACGGGGTGAGGAGGTTAGGGAGGTAAGGCAATGAGGTGATCGGATCGAAGTGAGGAGATCGGGGTGACGAGGTCAATGCAGTAGGCAACAAGGTAAGAAAATCTGGGTAAGAAGGTCAGGGCGCTGGGCGGCGAGCGATGGTTTGAAAAGATCAGGCCGAGGTGGCCAGGGTGGTCAACAGTGGGTGACAGGTCAAGAGATTGGACGCAAGAGATTAGATAGGAAGGCAATCTGACACCAAGAGATAACGGAATCGAGAAAATTATGCGTGGGTGACTAAAGGAAGCAAAGATGAGCAGGTGACCAAGGGAAGCAACAGGATAAGGCTGGCGAAGAGATGACTAGACTGTGAAATCGGATGGTGAGGTTCGAGTTCGGCAAAATTGAGTTCGAGATTCAGGATGGAGGTTGATGTCAAGTTGGATGAGGCGAAAAAAAGTGCGGATAGCATGTGACAGGGATGGCGTGGAGGAGACAACAAAATGTGCGATGATGGCTGGCAGAAATGGCGGCAAATCTGGGTTTGATGGTGGCTATTGTGCACATTTGTTTTGTGGTGTGGTTGACTGAAAAGAGAAAAAACTATGAGCAAAATCGGAAAAATACATATTTTCATTATTTCTTAATTTCCGTGCCAAACACAAATGGAGTCGAAAATATGGGACGGAGAGAGTACATTTCATACTATAGGTGGTCATTTACATTTTTCTAGGTATACCATTATTATGGTGGATGGAATAAAGGTGGTTACTAGTCAAACTTTGTCACAAATTTTTTGTTTCATATTTTTTTATCAAACATATTTTTTGTATTATGTTATTTTCTCATTACAGATAATACATTATTTTTATTTTTTTATCTAGGACCAATATCATTTTATAACTAAATCTATATTTACCTTATAAACGCTTGAAAAATATTTTTTATAAATTAATTAATTTTAACAAATTTTTCTTTACTCAACCTAAAAAATAAATTTTAATTAATTTTCATTAATTTTAATGATCCTTAATATTTATTGTAAAATTTAGGGCCTAATGCAATCCAAGTTCTAGTTTGTTGACCAACTTAAATGAGTTGTTAAAATTTGATGGCTCTTGATGTATTTAAACCATTAAAAAAAGAAGTCAAATCAATGAGTTGGACTAAAATGTACAAAGATGCAAAGTTGAAGGGCTTTTGCAGACCGAGTTAAAGTTGAAGGACCAACTAGTACGTATTGGGAAAGTTCAGGGGCTTCTAGTGTACTTTGGCCAACCATACACAATATAAAACAAAAATAGTTTCATTTTCAATAAATGAAAATATTTTGCATGGAAAAAATAAAAACTATACTCTCCCAGTCTAAATATTTGTTAGTTTTCATTTAAAAAAAAAATTGTGAATGTCGGCACACATAAATATTATATACATACATACATACATACATACATACATACATATATATATATATATTACAATTATTATTAATAAATAACACAGTTTTCCTTCTAAATGTTCAGAGATGATTGTACAAATTCTGAATAAAAGTTCTAAAATTATGCCTAATAATACAAATTTCAGAAGCAAATTTCAATCAACTTGTAAGTTTGAAATTCAGTATAACTTGCATGATAATATCAGATAATATAAAAAAAATATGCTTAAAGTGAGGAGATAAAGTGTAGCTTTTTCTAAATAAAAAATTAAACTATAATTTCATATAAGTCTAGGGATTTTGTAATTGGCGAACTATCTTTTGAATGTCTAAACACTTCCTATATTCGTTGTAATTTAAGTCAACTGATTTATTTTTACTTTAATGTCTTTTCTACCTAAAACCAATTTTATTTAAAATCCAATATTATGTAGATATAATAATTCATTTGAAGGTACATTTTTATGATGTTATTAAATTTTTATGAATTTTTATTTTTTAATGCCTTAAACTAGAAAAATTTATAAAAATTTATTAAAATTATAAAAATTATATTTTCAATAGATTATTGTAGCTACATAATATTATCTTTTAATTAAAATTAGTTATATGTAAAAAAAATATAAGAATAAAAATAAACTATTTTAAAATCAATTAATTTAAGTTAAAACAAACTCGGCACAGGCTATCATAGTTGATGATTTACATGGGATTTACTTCATGTGAACCTAGATAAATGAAGAATCTAGAATAGTCATAGAGTGTGACAGTCTATGTGTTTGTGTGTACTTTTAAGGTAGTTAGCCCAAAAAACACTTTTTGCCCCTTATTTAAAGGGTTACTTTTTTTTTTGTCAAGAACCAATGTTATTTGAAAAATAATATTTATTTTTTAAATAATCACTTCAATAGTATTTTTTGTCTAAAATGATTAATCTTCATGATTTTTTCCTTACTTGGTTTTAAAAAAGAAAAATTAAGAAAAAAAATATTGTTTTGCCAAAAAAATATTTTAAATTAAAGTATAAGGCTTAAATTAATTTATAAGTTGAACATATAATCATTATATATAAATAATTGCAAATAATCACTTATAAATAATGTGCGGTAAATACACCTATGTATTTTCCTTTTTATATTATAAAATGAGTACCTATTTTGGTCATATATTCGTCAACAGAAAAGTTTAAAAGTGGTACCATATTGGACTCAAGCTTGAAACTTCAACAACCCAATAGGGAGTTCCTCATGAGTCTGGCATATTGGGACATGCTTGTGGATCCAACGGCCATGAAAAGCGCAATTAACATGATTATTAATTACTCAGTTCTATAAAAAAAATGAAATCTCTTAGCTAAGAGGATTTTGATTAGGATTTATGGGAACTTTTTCCCTTAGCCATTACAGCTCTTAGTCTGTAATTACAGATTCCTTATGAAAACCCTTTAATAAGTTATGAACTCCCGCTTCATATACTCTTCTTGAGCTCTTACTAACTTAGATATCTGGGGATTTTTCCCAAGGCATCTAATATTGTCTTTCCTGTAGGTTCATTGATTTCTAAGATCTCTCATAGTTCATTTACCCTTTCAAGTATCAAAAAGTAAAATAATGGAGACTAATGTTTTTCTTTTTTTAAGGATGCAGAATGTCAATTAATCTTGTGCCGATGTAATTTACTTCTAAGTACTATAGTATAATTTAATCAACTATTAGTCTAAAACTCAATCTATCAATATAATTATGAATTTAAAGATTAACACTCATCTTGTAACAGATCAATGTAAAGATTATTTGGAGGTTTTTTTTTTTTTGTAGAGAACTTATGGTAAAAGTCATAAATAATTCACTTTTTATTTGTTCATGACTTGTTTTGAATAAATGGCGGTTTACTATTTTTAAGTCTCAAATTGCTTAATTAAAAAAGTTGATTGTGATTCTATATTATGGTAAAACTTCTTCACTTATCACCAATTAATTTTAAATTTGATGCTTTGACACTTTTATCTTTTTCAACCCAAAAAACTTTTTTTTTATTCTCTTATCACTTTTGTTTTTAGCTTGGCTTAAATTATCATTGGTTGTTATGACAGGGAAATATTATGTTGAAAATACAGGACGTTTTGTTTTGTTAATGACTAATTAGTCCCTTGGCAAGTTTCTCTCTTACAAAAAAAGACAATGTTTATATTGTTTGTAATTTGGTTATGTTGGGAAAAATTCCTCAATCACCCGTCATGCATGGCGGAACAACAAATAAAATCAAATAAGCATACATAAATTTAACGTGTTTTGGCTCTTAATTAAACACTGCTGACAACTTTAACATATTGCACTCATATAACTATAGGATATAAAAATCATAAAAAGCTTTTTGCCCTACTCTTTCTCATTTTCAATTTTTTTTTTTTAAATCTTACATTTTACCTATTCACTACATTAACTTTTATTTCATACTTAAAACTCTATTACAATATATTTTTTTAATAGGTCATATACAAATCTAAAATCACATCAAAATAGAAAAACTAAATTCTAAACAAAAATCCAAATTCAATCCTAAAATAAATTGAATTAGTAACAATTTCAAATCCTTATCTTTTTTGGATTTGAGCCAATCACCCAAATAGGTCGTTGTTTCCTCCTTTTCTTGAACCTTTAACACTCATGTCACAATCAAGGTAATGGGCGATGTAAGTGAACCTGGCAATATGGTGAGAACGCTTAATAATGAAGAACATGGCATATTAGGTGTTTAGAAGTCAAAATGACATTATGTGGCAATTTTTTCCTCAAATCTCATTTATTGGATTCTAGCACAGTTGCCGAATCAAAGCAAACTGTAGGTTGGACTTTTTTTTACGGCGAATTGCGAGTAGGGGTGAAATTCGGGTCAAAAATTCAGATTCGAGTTAAAACCGACCCAAACTGTGAATAATATTTTTTTAACTATGTAAACAGAACCCGACCCGACTATTCCAAAAATCCGACCCTAACTCGAACCCGAATAAGTCGGGTTAGAATTAATATAATCAGGTTAACCCGATTTATTTTACAGCTGTGACAATCACCTGGAACGAAAAAAAAAAATAACTTGCAACAAAGAAAATTTAAGCAAATATTCAACAAACATGTAACATACACCATCCTCAACAGACAAAAACATATAAATAGACCAAATCTAAGTTTGAAGTTGTTACATGGCTATATTTGCCATGATACGTCATCACACATATAACATAAACATCCACATGTTTTGTACACCTTAGAAACTAAGAGAAATCCACATAACAAGCATTAAGCAAAGAAAACCAGCAACAATAATAGTTCTTGATTCAGCAGCTCAAGCATCCAATCAAGCATTAAGCAAACTCAATATCGATAACTCTAGGTGCTCGAGCAATGCCTCATAGCTCTAAAAAACAGAAAAAAATTCCAAAATTATATAATTCATAATTGAAACCAAACATTTATATGAAACATGGGTAAAATAAAATAAGCTAACCTTGCTCCATCTTTTCAATTATAGACAATTGCTCCTCAACATTCAACTCCTCCTTGTTTGCTCGCAGTTTGCACGGGCAAGCGGGGCCTCGTAGCCAATCCCGTGCACAAATGAGTGCCTCAACTATCTTTGGCGATAAGGAACTCCTAAAAGGATCAAGCACTCGACCTCCAGTGCTAAATGCTGATTCTGAAGCAACGGTTGATGCCGGAATAGCCAAATGGCTGAAAGGATTGGGAACCGAGGACTATTGATCTTCCACCATTTCAGAACATCGAATTCATCATCACCGTCCTCCAAATTCTCTTCCAAATACTTGTCTAATTCACTATTTACTTGTGTGCCACTTACAGCTTTGAGTTGTTTCCACTCATTCTTCAAGATGGCCCTTGACTTAGTTGGCCTTGACTGCTCTAAGTCTACAACAACTCCACTACTATTAACTTGGCCACTTTTGCTTGGTTACTTAACTTCTTTTGAGTACCTCACCTTGTACTCATCAAACAACTGTTTTAGTGCCACCTTCACCTTTTGAATAAGTGTAGTAGCCACTTCCTTAGCATACATCTTATTTATCCCAAATTCCACATATTCCATCTTACTTTGTGGATTAAGCACAACCGCAATAAAAATCAACACATTCATGTTTTCAGGGTTCCCCCAATATTTATCACATTTCTCTTTCATTTTGGAACACATAATAGAGAACCCCTTATCAAAACCAAGCCCCCACTCTCTCAACAACATATCCACATTACTAATCTCATGAAAATAAGTATTGGCAGTGACATACAATGAACCAGAGACACGCTTGGTAAGATCATAAAAAGTTTCAAGCAATCTTACAACAGAACTAACAACATTCCAATCAAACTCCAAAGGTCTACCCAAGCCATCTCCATCCATAAGAGCAGATACATAAACAGGATCATAAAACACATACTTCTCAAAAGCTCTTTTGAATTTCAAAGCAGTGTCAAGCATCAGATAAGTTGAGTTCCACCTAGTAGGAACATCAAGACACAACTCATTCTTCGCCTGAATTTTCTCCTCCTCAATACATGTCTTAAACTTTAACAATCGTGCAGGAGATTGCCTAATATATCTAACAGCATTGCGAACACGAATCACAGAATCAGATGCAAGCTTAAGACCATCCTGAACTACCAAGTTGACAATATGGGCAACACACCTCATATGCAAATATTCCCCCCCCAAAACAGTTCCATTCCATGCTTGTTTCAGGTAAGCAATGGCTGTATCGTTTGAGCTTGCATTGTCAACAGTTATAGTCATTAAATTATCAATACCCCAAGCATTCAAAGCTTTTTCAACAGCCATACCAATCACTTGACCCTTATGTCCAGAAATAGGGCAGAAATTTAAAATCCTCTTTTGCAACTTCCAATTGTTATCAATAAAATGAGCCGTCAAGCACATGTAATTAATTCTTTGCACAGAAGTCCATGTATCAGTTGTTATCGAAATCCTTTTAGCATCTGATTTCAGAAACATCTTCAAGTTCTCTCTTTCATCAACAAACAATGCATAACAATCTTTAGCCACAGTTATCCTAGAAGGAATCTGAAACCTAGGCACTGCAACAGAACAAAATCTCCTAAATCCATCTGACTCAACAAATCGAAACGGGAGCTCATCAACAATCACTATATATGCCAAAGCCTTCCTACATTCCTCTTTATCAAATTTCCAATTACTCATCATATACTCATCACCACCTCCACCTTTTGCCAAGTTAATATTTGTTTGTTTAGAATCAACTAACCCTTTGCATTTACCTTTTTTTATGTGGTTTCTCAAATTAGTTGTGCCATCAAACTTACTATGACACTTGTACACCTCACCACAATTAAGGCACTTACATTTTGTTTGATTTGAGCTCTCAACAAACTCAAAGTGTGTCCAATAATCTGCCCTTTTCCTTGAAGTCTTTACCCTATCTTTTTCTGGTGCAGCAGTGGTTGATTCTTTATCCGTATATGGATTTATGGTAGTTGATGTTCCTTTTGGTTGTACATCACTCATTAAAATGTTACCAACATCGCTTGTTGCCATCTGAAAATTAAACAATCAAAAGAATATTCAAAATGAATTCAGAAAAACATTTACATTCATAGACAACAAGCGGCTACTCAATCTAACGACACTGACAAATATACAGAACCTTTCAAGATATTTCATAAAAAAAAAAAAAAGAAGGAACTAATAGGAACTTGACTAATATACAGAACCTTTATTCAATTGTTCTTCATTGACTATTCTAACATTTTAACTAACCTTATTAAGACTGGTGTAGCTAATAGGAACTTGACTAATAATATGTGAATCCAACACAACTGTTTCTTGGTTACTGAAGATAGACAAATAAGAAATACTAAAGCAAGCTAAGACTTCTACATGACTATTGCTGTTGCACTCGTCTAGAGGATAAACGAACCATAGCACCTGAGCATGTATTGAAGGCTCTAGAGGTACATTATTGCTCTGATATTGGTCATAATTTGAAGTTTTGTGCTGTGCATATATTCATTTACATAGATTTGTAGGTTAGTGCCTTAGCAGTGCATAATCCAAGGAATCCTGCAAGATTTTGAACTTCAAAGGCGTCCTAGCAATTATTCCAGCTACTTATGTTTGATCAGTTTGCAGAACTATTCACACGTTTTGACAGAGTCCCATGTTAAGTTGTTAACACTCCGTTGGTCTGCTTCACATTACAGTTTGTTTATTAAGTGCTCAATGTAACGACACTGACAAATAAAGTTAGTTAAAATGTTAGAACAGTCAATGAAGAAGAAAAGACTAAAGTATCAATTTTCAGAGCAAAATTATGTCATTGGTGATCACATTTCAATTTTCATTGGTTAATTTGTAGATAAAACGAAGACATGAAAAATGACCCAAAACCAGAAAACCCTAAACAAACGAAAAAATTTAGCTACAAAGTAAATATAATAAAACTAGGTTGAAAACATAGCAATTACCTTACAGATTTATGATTTGGTCCACTCCGCTAAGATTGAGAGAGAGAGAAGGAGAGACAATCGGCGAAAGGGGCACAGAGGCAGGCTGGCAGCGCGATGAGGAAGCAGCTGGCATCGAGGAGCACTGAGCAGCGCGACCGAAAGGAGATTTGGAGACCAATTAAATGATGTTTGCGAGCTCCATCGTCACCGACTCACCGTTGAGCTTGAGTAGCAGGAAGAACGAAAGCGTCAAGAACTAAGAGTGATGAGTAATGAGAATCAAACGAAAGTAGAGACGAGAGAGGCGAGAGTTCCTTTCCTGCGATGCGAAGACCGAAGCAAATGGATCCTTACTGGGTTTTTGTCCAAAGCGCTGAAAACACTCAGTCTTTAGTTTTCTTGGGTCCTGGTCCTGGGTTGCGAAGCCGAAACAGGCTGGGCTAGCAGCAAATTAGGTTGGGCTTGGGAGTTGGATTAGGGAATAGAGAGGAGAGGACTGGGTTGCGTTAGGTAGAGGGAGGAAGTGGCTTGGGCCTAGACTTCTAGTCGGGTTAGTCGGGTTTATCGGGTTTTAACCGAACCGAAACTACGTTCGGCAGTGACTGATTAGGTCAGGTCGGGTCGAGTTTAATATACATCTTTTCCTCTAAAGAAACCGACCCTAACCCATTTTTTACGGATCGAATTTGGGTCAGAATTCGGGTTTCTAGTTTTAATTTCATCCCTAATTGCGAGCTCACACTCCCCATTAGTCTCCAAGTCTCCTCAAATTGACCTTAAAAAAATTTGATCTCATATCAACCTAAAGAACTACCACACACAACAATTGATCCCCAAACCTCACTTGATCTTAAGTTTAAACAATCTCAAGGAGCTCTTGAAGCATTTAGCTTAAATGTGTGTGTGTCGATGTACCTCTATTACTCGTAAGTTTCTAAGATTCAAATTAGCCTTTAATAGTCATTTGCAAATTTTCCGATTTTCCTAGAATTAAGGGCTGCAAAAAAGATGAATGACATATGTCGCCCAAGATGCAAATTTTAGTAGCAGATTTGACAGCTTTTAATAATATAGGAATTTTAAAATTACTATATATTTTGTCTCTTACTTATTAAAGAAAAGGTTCACCAACCCCCAACCCAGGATTACAGAAAGAGTCTTAAGTCTCCACTCAGTCCTCAAATTTTTATGATTCATACAATGATATCCTCTAACTTTGGATCAGTTCAATTCGGTCCTCAAACATTGGTTTATGGCACACCTAAGTCCAAGATGATGTGTTGGACGGCAAGTGACCAAAATTTTCGTTAAATGAAGAACTATGGGAACAGCTGCACAGGTGACCATCCATTGTTGTTCCAATCTCAATTCTTGGAAATGGTGTAGATCTAAAATTGAGCTTCGCTGCTCAAAGGCAAAACAAACGATTATGACAACAGAAAAAGAGTGTAAATTAGACAAGATTTTCAAAAATCTGAATTCCATATGGAATCATTTTTAATTTTTTGCGAATCATAATTATAAAATCATATAATCAAAATCGTAAAATCTAATCAGATTATTTTTTCTAGCAAATATGGTAAAAGCATAAGATTTTAAAATTAGAATCAAGATTTTGATAACCTTGAAAATAGAGCAACATGGGAAACAGAAAAGTAATTAGTACGAAAGAAACGAGTGCAAAGTAGAGCAATGCAATGCAAGGTTGGGCGCACGTTACTTGCAAGCTTCAACAGTGATGACTGGCTAAGCTGGCTAACTATGGCAACGAAGCGAATGGAGTGAGGCCTGCGGCAGCAGCAAATGTACTAGTAGCAAGGAATTCATGGACAAACAAGATTCTCTTCAATCTTCAAGTTGGAGGATTAAATTGTTTAGTTTAGTAAGTTGAAGGATCAAGTCAGAATGACCCATAGTTGGAGGATTAACTCGTTTGATTCATTTAATTTGAGGACTAAATGGAAATTTAAAAGCCTAGAAAAAGACTACTTGCACTGCCTTGCTGAAGTTGGTGTGCCGTGCTTGTCGAAACTCAGAGCCAGGCACATAGAAGAAAGAGAGGCAAAGCGTTTCTGTTTAAAGGTGCTTCGACTCTGTAGAAATACAAGCCATGGCTTCGCGGATGTTGTGGGCTTCCAGAGCTGCGTCTCATCTCAGGATCTCCGTTTTCCAGCGAGGCTTCTCCACCTGTACGTCGTCAGCCCTTTCCAATTCTTTCCTGGCTTTTGCACATTTCTGTCTTTTTAACATTCTGAAGTTTTCTTCTGTCGTTTTTCACGTTTATGGATTGGATTTTGATCACTAGAAGATGCGTTTGTGGGAAATGTTGTGGGGACCGATAAAGATTGGGATCTTACGTTGTGTTGTTGATCTGTGGATGTTCATGGGGCTAGGCTTGATTTATATGGTGTTTGTATCTGCCTGTTCTGTGACTGATGTGATTTGGGTTTTGTATTGTCTGGAGCATAGGGTTAAAATTTTCCTCTTCCTTGGTTTGTCTGTAAAGTGGATGCTAGTTGTTTGGTTATTGGCTTTTTGCTGGGTGATACATATGTATGTATTTAATTTTGGAAAAAAGGTTTCAATATTTCAATTAAGTTCATTCCTTTTAATGCTCAGTTAGTATTCATCCCTGGATGATTGACAATCTATTGTGTTATGTACTGGTTTAAAATATAAGATAAAAGTTCTTGAGAAGATGTTCTGGAAAACCTTGTGCTTTCAGAAACATAATTCGCATTTACAAGTGTTACAGCCTCTTGCTTCACTTGAGCCACTTTGAGTAGTTCTAAACTCAACTCAGGCCTTGAATATATCAGAGTTGATAGATGAGAATATAAGCAAATGGACTTCAGGAAAAATAAAATCACATGACTTTTAGCAGTAATACAGAGAAATTTTGCATTGGAGTTTTTCTCTTTTATATATATACATTTATATATCAAAACCTGACTTAGGCTAGCCAAAAAGCAAAACCAATGATGCTAGAAAAATTCTATTACTATAGTGGAAATGGGTTTTGTGGACTTAAAACATATTTGAAACCAAAAGTCAGACTTGTGGTCAATTGGAATTTAACTACAAATTTAGCAGTTGACACTTTTTCACAGATATTTAACTCATTGACATAAGTAAACTCCTATTCTAAATGAATTTTTTTATGCACAAAACCTCAAGGAAACAGATTCATAAACTCTTATCAACATAACCTTCCTTTAGTTAGCCAGCTTAGCCAATCTTACAAGTTCAGGTGACATGAGTAGTACACCAATGAAAAACCTGTTCTGATGGTTAAACAAGGGTTCATGCGGAAGTACAAACTCAATTCCTCCAAAATTAGTTCAGAGGACTTAGCCATAATATGTATATGGTTACTCAAGAGAAAATAGCATACTTCACATCCTTGAGCACGCTGCACGTCATCTGCTTACTTTATGGACTTCATCAATAAAATACCAGCAACACAGCCCTCTTCTTCACACTATTTTAACCTACACATAATTCCATTTGGTAATGGCCTATCCCTCCATACTGGAATCAGTAACTAAACAGACTTTGAGCATTGCCACCAGTAGAAACAATAGGATGACTAGCTTGCAATTTCAGGTCCAGCTTCACTCCCCAGAATGCTCATCTGCACACATTAGAGGTACAGACAATGAGATTGTCAAAGTTTCAGTAAGGTTCTATTTTTCTCAGAATAGAACTTGTAGAATCTGTCTCTTTTCTTGACAGATTGAATCTGGTAATCAAGCCACGAAATTTTATATGCCAGCTTTGCATATTTCATAAAATACTTGTGTCTCTCAGGTAAATATTTCACTATGGGTGGTGTTAAAGTGATCAGCTCTTGAAACACTTGAAGACCATGAACTGGTTCATGATCATAACCTCATCTGGGTATTGAGCATCACATGGCTGTCTTGACAAACACAACACAACAGAATCCTTATCTTCTAAAAGCTTATCACATATTGGGAGAAACACATAATAATGATGCAGGCTAACAGGATCACAACTACAGAATTAACATCTAAGGCATGTAAATCAAATTATGAACTACCTCTAACAGTGTGATTATAAGATTCAACTAATTATCTCAAACTTGACACAGTTAGCTCTTGGCAGGCAAGTTCAGGTCTGCTTCGACAGAAAAGAGGTTTTGTGAGCTAATCTCCTTCTTTCTGAAGTATCTGCTGCCTAAACTCTGAATCCATTCATAACCATAGTTGAACACCTTGAACTTCCCATTCCAACTTCACTAATTCTGCTATTTTTGCTTCCACCCAAGTACAAACTATTCTGATCAGATTTTACTTCTTAACTAGGGTACTTGCATCGCCCTAATTTGTTAAAAAGAAAAAGTTGAACTAACCTATTATGCTGTGGCATGCAATTGCTGCGACAATTAAACCTGAATCTGCAGTTTTAAGCTAATTGCACGATTAATGCCTATCAAACTCAATTTTAACTTAACTGAGAATGGTAAATTTCTATTAGCCTGAATGACTAATAGGTAGTGCTCCACTGCCGGATTGTTTTAATGATCTAAATCAGTTAGTGCTCTACCGGCAACACAGATTACACAGACTACCTTTTCTTCCTAGAACAACTCATACTTACTCACAACTTCTTGTTTTCTTCATGTTCAACCTTAAAGATTGAATCTGAACAACAATATTCTTGATTTTGTTCTGCACGCTTAATTAGGAAATTACATTCCTAATTACTACTGAATAAATAACATTCCATTCCAAAACACATTTAAAAGCCTTTCTTCCAAGGAAAAACTTACTTAATATTTAAGGTGCTTCTTGGGTTTAACAACAAGTTAAGGAAGTACGGGCTTTCATACAGGAAAGTAGAAGACCATTAAATTTTTTTTTATCTTATTTATGGTGCTTTGTGGGTGTAACATAATGTGCCTTGATGCATTGGTTTTCTTTAGTGTATTATCATTGGAACACATTAAACCTCGCATGGGAGAGATCTGGAACTTGCAACATCTATATAAGAGCTGTAGTTACAAAAACTAAGACACTTGGGCTCACTTTGGCAGTGGGGTTCCAAATTAAACTCTGTTTCTCGCGTTTGAAATGCAAGAAACCTGTTTGGCTGGAGAAACAACTTCTGGTGGGGAAACACCCCCTTTCTCTATTGTCTATTTTCTTTGTTTCTCCAACTGCACCGAGTTTGGGTGACCAAAGTGGTTTGGTCAGGTGGACTAGCTCTGGATGCAAGTTTTACAGTTTATTGCTTGTTTCAGGTGAAATTGCTATTTGTTTGAGTATGGATAACATAACTATGTCACTTCATTTGTTCAGGGTTCACTTTCAAATTTGTTATATCTTGTATGGCAAAATAAACTTTATTAAAATTATTCCCATTACCTGCAGTTTTGAAGGATCTTAAGTATGCTGATACTCATGAGTGGGTTAAAGTTGACGGCAACACTGCTACAATTGGAGTAACGGATCATGCTCAAGAGCATTTAGGCGATGTCGTCTATGTTGAATTACCTGAAGTTGGTGCCACCGTGGAACAAGGTGGGGGTTTTGGCGCTGTCGAAAGTGTCAAGGCCACCAGTGATGTCAATTCTCCTGTTTCAGGAAAGGTGGTTGACGTTAACGGGAAACTTGAAGGTTCCCCTGGTTTGGTGAGCCTCTTATTCATTGTTCTGACATCCCTTGCTGCATTTTCTGAGATCATTTTGAAGTATGTTGTCCGTGTTTGGCTTTGCATACATTTTATCGGACTTCTGCTTTCTTCTTTTGTTCTAAATTATTGTTTATTACACTTCTGAAATGTAATGGAATAATAGTCTCTTGGGTCCAATTTCAAGGGGCAATCTGACCTAATTGCCTAATTGCACTTGTTTGTACCATTAGTTTGTCTATGTATTGTTTGCTTCTTCACAACCCTCCCACCTCTCTCTCTCTCTCTCTCTCTCTCTCTCTCTCTCTCTCTCTCTCTCTCTCTAAAAAATATAAAAGGCAGCAAGGGCGTGCAATCTTAGTTTGCTGCCATTTATGGCTTAAAGTGAATTTCTGTATGTAATTTTCCATGCCACCACAGAGAATGTGAAAATAACCTGGCTATTTTATTGGAGCGAACTCTTTTCTCATACACCAAGTAACTATCATCTGCACTTCCCTTTCTGTTTAATGTTCATCTGGCCTTGTTAATCTATCTCATCATTCAGTATGTCCCCATTTTAAAACTCGTTGACTCAATGCCTAGATGAATGAGCTTTTGTCTGCCATCTAGGGCTGGCTGATGCTAAGCATGAGTGCTATCATGTCTGATATGAATTAATATGTTGGTTACTGATTGTGGGGGACGTCAGATAATTCCATTGCAATATGATTGCTTTCTGTTGATCCAGGTGAACTCGAGTCCTTATGAAGGAGGGTGGATTATTAAGGTGGAGATGAAGGACAATGGTGAGTTGAACAACTTGATGGACTCAGAAAAATATTCCAAATTCTGCGAAGAAGAAGACGCACATTGAGTGGGGAAGCCAGAGAAAGGTGCATATTGGACATTAGGGATGTTATGGGAAGCTCTGACAAGTTTTCAGACGAGTGATGCTGCTGCTTGATGGGGTTGAAGGGTACCCTTTAATTTTTTGTTTTATTTTTCTTCTGATGGTTTCATGTGGACGATAAATTTGTTTAGTGGTTTTCTGTGGTTAATAATGAACATTTGCACGGCTAGTTTTGAGCTTAATTGCTGGACGATGGACCTGTTGGACAGACGATTCTGTTCTAGCTACCCGGATTTGTATTTGTATTTGAAGCCGATCAGTATTTGTTAATCTCGTTATATTACCTCCGACCCAATTTTTTTGGGTGAAATCCAAATATAGTCCTTAGCTTTAAGAGTTTTCGTAAAGTTCCATAATTTAACTAAAGTGTTTTATTTTTGTCCCTACTGGCAGTTTAGCCATTATTTCGAATAGAAATCCCGTCTTTTTTATGATAGTAAATAATTAAACTGGGAAAATAAAAAATTTTAGGATAAAATGGATACAAATACATAATCCCAAAATCCTAAGACATACATAACCCATAATCATTTTTTTACCCCGAATCTTCTCCTTCCTCCAAATCTTCTCAATTAAAACTGTCTGGTGGATCGAGGGGACAAAAAAAAAAAACCAAACACACAGAGCACTCAATCAGTCCACTTGTCCAAACAATCTCTGTCGAAGCTGTGCCGGCCGAACAACTCTCTCACCTCCTCCGCCTCGAAACGGCACAAACACACACAAAACTCCGCATCGCCGCAGCCCAAAAACTTGTACTGACTAATCGAATTCCTTCTCTTTATAACAGCAGAATCACTCCTACTCCCCTGATGACTAGCGATTCCAACATTAAAACCCGAAGCAGACCCGATCAAGCCCACAACTTCAAGCAGAGCTCGGCAGAGCAGAGCCAAATAGAAGATGTTGTTCATGAGCAGGGCCGGAAGCAACCCATTGGAAGCCGTGGTCAGGAAATTTGGGAGCCCATGGGTCTCCTGATTTTGCATGTGGCAACAAATAGTGATTTTGCCGGGTCCGGAGTGGTTCATTTGGTCGGGGCGATCTGCGGTATGTGGGGTGACATGATTGAAGGCCCAAGAATCGGCTGATACGATCGCGGTTCATGGGAAAGGAGAGAGTGAGAGGCGGAGGGCGGCGTATCGACGGAGAGTGGGCCGGAATGGGCGGCGGCGTGGACAGTTTGAATCGGAGAAGACTGGGGAAGAAAAGATTTTGGGTTTATCTATGTCTTAGGTCCTTAGTATTATATGTTTGTGTCAATCTCAGCCTGAAATTTATTTTTATTTCAGTTTAGTCTCTTATTGTCATAAACGGGCGGCCAAGTGGCAATATGTGTGCTGCATAAATAATTTCCATCCAAAATAATGGCTGAACTAACAGTGGAGACTAAAATAGAACACAATAATTAAGTTAAGGAATTTTAAGAGGACGAAAAAAAAATAGGAGACCACTTTAAGATGACCCTTAAAATTAAGAGACTATATTTAGATTTTACCCAATTTCTTTGTATCATTTCAGTTTTTTATTTACGTTTGAATTAATTTTATTTATATTAATATTTTCTAAAATTTTTTAAAATATATATATTTGAAAACTATAAGTCATACTTTCTAAGTATAATTTTTTTAATTTTTTTAATAAATAATAATATAAATATATTTAAGTCAAATTTATTTCAAAAAACTGAAATGATGCAAAAAAACATGGAATGAAATAAGTACTTTTTAAGTTGGAGCAAATTGCTTTGGTTAAAAGAAAACATAAATAAATAAAATTGAGATTTGATGGCAATGAATATTGTGATTAGACTGAGTTGCAAGTCAATGTTTTTGTAATGCTTTCACACAACCAAAACCTTCTTATATAAATATAACATAGACTCAAAATGATAATCTTGAGACGCCATAAACAATACCTGCCCATTACTATCTCAGACCACCACACAAGCACCTGCCTGGAGACAGTAATTAAAAGAACCAACATCAACATTTACCTTTAGAATAGTTGGCTAAGTTATGGTTTTTGCCAAGAAACATTCGTACTCTTGTGAACAACGCAAACTGAACCGGTCCTTCTAACCATGGAGTTGATTAATCAAAGATGAGGATGAAGACGACAATGCATCATATGGACATCAATTTCTATTCCACCAAAGTAGCCGGCCTGTAACTAAGAAAGAAATCCACACCTCCATGAACAAAACTTTGCTTAGAATGAAAAACCAACGTGATACCTTATTCATACTAAATTGTGCTTGGCTAATAAAATCCTATCCCATAATTCAATAGCTAAAGGACAATAAAAAAGAATGAGCAACATTGATTCCTCACCATTACCTCATCTTGCACACTCAATAAGAACATCTAACTTTTGAAATCTAAGATTAGTTCTTGATGTTAAACAATTATGAATGACTTGCAATAAAAAGTTTAGGATTTTTGAAGCAACTTGATATGTCTCACCAGAAACAACAATATAAATTCAAAGTCGCTTAAATTCATTTACAAAAAAAAAAAATAATGTCACAATCGAATTAGTATAGAAGTATACTTTTTAATTAAATAATTGGTTAGTTTGCGCGAATGTATCATGTACCATTAGATCAAAAGTGGGGCTGCTCAAATGTTAGAGTTTTATGTTATTCCAATGAACATAATGTGCCGGTCATGTTGAAAACACATGATGGACTCAACCATGCAACAAAAATCTCATTTGGTTTTAATATTAATGGTTAGCATTAGAGTTTTGAAAAAATTATTTAAAAATAATTTTAATTTTTAGTTTCAGCTATTTTATTTTCACAATTAATGAATTATGTAAAACTCTAATTCTAATATAAAAATAGCTGTTTCCAAACACTGTGACCTTAAACTTAAAATTTATGTCAAATTTCTTGATTTTGCGGTCTGCACACTCAAAATTTTGGATAGAGCTAAAGTAGAAGTTGGTGACCCATAAACTTGGTAATGCAGGCCGCATCCTTCACATATTCGTGTCACTGGAGCAGCTTAAATCACATGACTTCTGTCCAATTTCGTGACTTCAAATTCCATTTCATAAGTTCTTGTTTTCTATAGCGGTTTAAATACGAACCAATATCCTAAACTTTATCTACTGGATCATTTAAGGGCCTGAATTACAAACCAGCATAACTCAGAACTCATACTTTTAAGTTTAGAGCGATTCAATCTAGAAGATGAGTTGGTTCGTTAGATGAAGTTGCACAATCAGATGCCATTTACCACTGTTTGAGCACCTTCATAAGCAACAAGGTGGCCGAGTCTATCAATTTGGTCAAACGGTGGCAAACGACGTCCAAATGCGTAATTTTATCTGACTGACCAACTCATCTCGTGGACTGAATTGCCCCAAATTCAAAAGTATGAGTTCTGAATTGTGTCTATTCATAGTTTAGGCCGTAAGTCATCTAGTAAGCAAAGTTAGGGTATTATTCCGCATTTAAGCCTTCTCAAGAAAAGGGCAAAGAAAATCGCGGAGAGCTAAAATAAGCTACGTCGCGACACGATTTTTCTCGTGTCTCGGGGTTTTTCTTCCTCGAGTCATTCTCGCTAAACCCTCGATTTGAATTCAAGTCGAAAGACAAAAACTTGTGAACTCGTACCCAACTCACATCCACAGCAAGCTTTTGGGAATGGATGCACTTACCTCCTCTTCTTGGCTCGCTGTCGTTCCCAGAACTGCTTCTTTATCTGTATTTCTTCTCTCCCCAATCTTCCTTTGATACGATCTATTTACAATATATCTGCCATTTTATCTCTTCTCTCATCATCATCCTTCGTCTTCTTGTGTTTTTTTTGGGCTTTTCCAGAAGGTTGGTTGGAGGAGCAACAGTAGAAACTTGTGGGGGAGGGGCCGGGCGGTGAAGAGCTTAGTCGTAAGGGCAGGTCCCAAAAGGATTGCTTATGGAAGAGAGTGCCAGAAGGCACTCCAAGCCGGGATTAACAAGCTTGCTGATGCTGTTTCTGTCACTCTTGGCCCTAGAGGTAACTCTATTTCTTCCTCTAATTCTTCAAATATTGCGTACTTGTTTTTGTTGCTAGGAATGGATAATCTTGCACTCTTTCTCCACATTTTTTTTTGTTTTTTTATGGCATTTGTTAAGTCTTCTTTTTCAGTTTTCCATCTCAGCTGGGTATCTTTTGCTCAGTAATGATAAGCTTCTTGGGTTAAAAGATAAATTGAAGGCCATAGCTTGACTACTTCGAACTATTCTGTCTATAGTTGTATGCTAAGCAGATTATAACTGCTCTTTTTTCTTTCCCATCAAGTAGCAGATTATAAGTGTTTGATTCTTGCCACTCAATTATGTGGTGTAAAGGTTTTTAGTAGAGTAGTTTTTTTTTTTCCTGAAACACGACGGAGGGTGCGTATTTCATTCCATAAATCGCCCAGCGGCACTTACAAAAAAGGTCAGGGGCCTACAAAAGAAATTGGCGAAGCCTGACCTAAAATGAAATTTTTATTAGTTTCATTCGCTTCATGGCTTTGTTTGTTGATTCTTTTTGTCTTCTCTGCTATTTTTCTTTTGGAGAGATCCCATCTAATGCAATTTGGTTCTTCTAAGTGCTGCAACTGATAATTTATTTTGTTATCTGTTCTTCTTGATAATTTATTTTGTACCATCTACCATGGAAATCACGCCTGAAATGAAGTTCCTCTGCTGTGTGATTCAAATGATGTGGTTTAATTTATTTATTTTGGGGGGGGGGGGGGGGGGGGGGGGGGGGGAGGTTGATTATGTGGTCCTCATTGAGTGACCATTTCGTTTTTTTCAGAGCTTATATCAGATTTATGAATTGATATAAGTTGGTGATTCATTTAGGTAAAACCATGCAGGGCGCAACGTCATTCTTTCTGAATCTGATGATTTGAAAGTGATAAATGATGGTGTCACAATAGCTCGAGCAATTGAGCTTTCAGATACAACTGAGAATGTTGGAGCAATGCTAATGCAGGAGGTTATTCATGGTTACTAGTTTTCATCCCTCATTGTTTATTGTTTGAACTTAATGCAGAACATAATCAATTAGAAATACGTAAATCTAATGCCAATTTGCAGGTGGCGAGTAAGATGAATGACTTGGCTGGTGATGGTACCACGACAGCAATCATTTTGGCACAATCCATGATCAGTTCTGGTTTGCTGGCTGTTTCTTTTGGAGCTAACCCTGTTTCTTTGAGGAGAGGAATGGACAGAACTGTAAGAGAATTGGTCATGGACCTGAAGAACAGGAGTCTTCCTGTGAAAGGGCGGGACAGTATCCAAGGTCAACTATATTTGTTTTTCCCTGGGTCGTACACTTTACGACTAGTTTTTTATGCCACTTATGAGTGAAAGAATTAGGAAATAACATTGTCAGGTTGATTCTATCTTTTGCAGCTGTGGCTTCAATCTCTGCTGGTAATGATGAATTTGTTGGCAGCTTGATTGCTGATGCAATAGAGAAGATTGGCCCTGATGGAGTTATCTCTATTGTGTCATCCCCGACATCTGAAACCTTTCTCATAATTGAGGAAGGAATGAGGGTAATTCACATACTCATGTTCTACTGTATATATCCATTGCCTGGTAATGTATGACGAGAAATTAGGTTTCAAGAATTAACTGTAAGCAATTTTCTACAGGCCACACTTCATTGAGGGGAAAAACCTGGCTTCAAATGTATCTCGCTAATTAGTTTCTTGGGTGCTAAGTTTGGAAGTCTCATATGTTGAATCAATGGTTAATAGGTTTAGTTTCTTTGTTATTGTTGTTGGCAGAGTATAGAGACAACTTGACCTATGGGAACATTCATCCTATGTACATTGGCTTTGAGGATTAAGAAAAAAAAAATCAAAATCCTTTGAAAACAAAGGACTGAAAGGATGGTAAGTTAGATGTCAATTCTGCACTCTTTGGTCTCTGAGAGTTGGGCCTACCTGGTATGGGATATACCTGTTCTGATGCTTTAAGGACCTTTTAGGTTTAAAGGCTTCCCACGTGCAGTGATCAAACCTGCTGCAGGAAACAAACACAAAGCTGAATATATATCTCTATCCACTCATCTCCACATTCAGTGCTATGCACACATTCTTTTCTTCTTTGCCAATTTTTCAATGAACTTGGGAATGTACAACCTATAACCTTAGTCCTCACCATCTTGGTAGTCTGGTTGAAGATGATTTAGTTGATGGCTGTCCATATCAGTATTTGGTTTCTGCTATTTCTTCAGCTTTTGGAGTATCATTTCGGCCATTTGTTTTTTCGTTAAACATTACCTTTATATTTTTGTTGGTTTTCTGCAGATTGACAGGGGGTACATGTCACCTCTATTCATCACAAATCAGGACAAATCTCTTGTGGAGTTTGAAAATGCAAAAGTTCTTGTTACTGATCAGTTTATTACAAATGTCAAAGAAATTGTTCCTGTGTTAGAGAAGGTCACACAACTGGGCGTCCCTCTGCTAATTTTTGCAGAGGATATCAGTAGGCAGGTGCTGGAAACACTAATTACGAACAAAACAAAAGGTTTGCTTAATGTTGCCGTAGTCAACTGTCCAGGAATTGGAGAAGGAAAGAAATCATTGTTGCAAGATATTGCTATAATGACAGGTTATTGTCCAATTTCCATTACAAGCCATCGATATAAATATCATTGCATATGCATTTTGTATGCTCCCTGGTGAGCAAAATCCTAGTATAGTGTAAAAGTAAACCAATTCAAGTTGTGTTTACTACCCTAGCTCCAACTGTCCTAGAAAAACTTGATGCTTTTAAATTGCTAATGATGGCATTGAAGGTGTTTTAGGACAAATTCAGTATCAGTAATTGTCAATACTTCTCTCTCACGTTTTTTTTTGGGGGGTGGGGTTCAATTATTTTTTGAAAAAACGATTATGTTCAGAAGGTGAACTCTGTGTTATAATGCTTTTTGCTGACCAGGGTTTCCCAAGAATTCAGTTTGATTCTTTGTAGGCTTATAGTTTATGTCATCTTCAAATAATCAGGTGGAGATTACGTCTCTCAAGATCTGGGACTAAACCTTGGTGGTGTGACATCTGATCAGCTTGGTGTCGCACAAAAGGTTACCATATCAAGTAATTCAACAACGATAATTGCTGATCCATCTACCAAAGCTGAAATCCAGGCAAGAGTTATGCAGATGAAGAAGGATTTAGCTGGTACTGTCAGTGTCTACATGTCAAGGAAGCTCTCAGAAAGGATTGCTAAACTCTCCAGTGGTGTGGCAGTTATTAAGGTTTGTAGTACAATCGGCTGAATATAAGTCAAGTAAGCCTCAGAGCGAAGTAGTTTGTGTTAGCTGCTGTTGCTTGCTTGTTGGTCTGCCCAATTAGCAGCAACCTCTCTAACAGCTGCTTTGTCCTTGAAACAGGATTCTACAGTATAATACATACAACAAATATTTCTTGACTTTTACAGTGATGCAAAACATTAATGTAAGAATTCTTCAATGCCTTCTGATGTGTTGTTAAACGAACTTGAACCCCAATTATTGGAGCCGTGAAAAAGCCTATTCCTAGTGTGTGAAATGGCAAAAAAAATAAGAGTGCAACTATCATTCTAATGATGCAAAAAGTAGGAGGGTACACATTCTGGATGATGCAAAGATAGTGCTCTGCTATGAGTTCTATGATACCCTGTACAGCATTCTTACATACTGCACTTCCAATTCTAGGAGCCATAAACCATTTATTACGCGCTTTCTGGTAGTTAAAAATGGGCAAAAGCAGGAGTTCAGCAATATAATGTTTTTCTTGCCCTTTTAAAAAAAAAAAATTAAGATGATGAACTGCCTGTTTCAGGTAGGAGCACATACTGAAGTTGAGCTTGAGGATCGGAAGCTAAAAATCGAAGATGCAAAGAATGCCACCTTTGCTGCTATGGATGAAGGGATTGTGCCCGGTGGTGGTGCAACTTACCTACATCTATCAAAGCAGATACCTTTAATTAAGAATTCTCTGGATGTTTCAGATGAGCAGATTGGTGCTGATATCATAGGGGAGGTAGACTAATTCATATTACATTTTACACTTGCAATTGTTTGTGCTTCCACAGTTGCGATTTGTTTTGTCAGATAGATGACAGCTTGAGAGTTATAAACATAAAGATTCTCATTTCAGGCACTTCTTGCACCTGCTAGAGCCATTGCAACTAATGCAGGTATTGATGGAGAAATTGTCATCGAAAAAACTCAAGGGGGCGATTGGGGAAGGGGGTATAATGCAATGAACGGAAGGTTCGAGGATCTCATGCATGCTGGAGTAGTAGATCCTTGTCGAGTTTCCAGATTGGCTCTTCAAAATGCTGTCTCAGTTGCTGGGATGGTTCTGACAACCCAAGCTACGCTGGTAGAGAAAATAAAGGAGCCTAAACCACTTGTCCCTGATCTACCAGGAATAACTCCAAAGAAGAGAGTCAAGAGAAGGAACTGAACTTGGTTAAAGAAGAGAAGCAATGATGATAGCAATTGTTTTGAACCAAGTTGGTTTGCATGGAATTGTTGACATATTGTGCACCGTGTGCTCTGCTGCTTGTCCAGATTTCAGGCCCTGAAGAGTCTGGAGGTAAGGAAAAATCATGATGGTTGTTCAGCCACTCTACCTCATGTCAACCTCCGCCATTTTCCCCTTGCTCCATGTCACCTTTGGTGTCTCATATAGGTAAACCTTGTCCAGGTGATACTCATCAATTTGGCATTTCTATATGATAGAATGGAGTGATATTCAGAAATCTGATGAATGCTTCTACAGGACAACTTTTGAGAGTTGTAGACCCTTGAACCAGGTTCTTGTGCCATAGTCCATTGTAGCAGTCTTTATTCCTTATCATGGTTCTCAGAGATCGACTCCTCATCCCTCCTTCCCCCTTAGCCTTTATTCTTTTCTAATTTATGATAACAATAATAAGCGTAGCTGATATCAGCATGAGGAAGAAGAGTAGTCATCTGTTTTTAACATATTTTGCTTGGCAATGTCATCCATAGAGAAACACTTGCACCTACCATTAGTGATTGCTTCACAAAGCTTTCCATTTCTTCCATACATGCACGAGGAATTGGTTGTGGGGCACGTGTTGGTTATTGAGTGTATCCCGTGTCTCCTAAATTTTAGATTCCCCTGGTTTAGGGACTTATTTCTGTGGGTAGAAGTCATAATCAATAATAGGTTGTTGCTGAACAAAACTGGGCATTATTGGTGATACTAGGGTTTCCATACAAGTGAGTTTGTTGGGAACAATTAATTATGTTGATAAAAGATAACATTTAAGCACATGTTGGAAAATGAGAAGGATGTGAAGTGGAGAATACTAGTGACCTTAGTTAGGGTAGGCAATAATCATTACTAAATGATAGTGGTCTTAGTTATCTAGTGACCAATCCCTTAAAGATTCATACCAATCCCTTAAAGATTCATTCTGTCAGTGGTGGAAACCCTAATTTCCTAATGCACTGGTATTTGGTACTTAATTCCCCTTTTAAAATATATTATTCATTCATAAATAAAAACATTATTGATGTAGCATCTACCAGTCATTCAGTTGTCTTCAACTTCTCATTTTCTAATGGCAAATACTGGAAATCCAAGTTTTGAGCCACAATACAAATAAATCTTTGTTTTTTGCTGGGTAAAAAGTACTAGTAATGATGTTGGCTTGATGTCTAAGCCAAGTATGCGGGAAAACAAAGGAATTTCCTTGGGAAATACGCAGAGATTGAATTTGCCCACTAGCACCAGATAAATGAAACAAAATGAGTCAACCCTATTCTAGAATGATTGTTGCATGTCTAAGCCTATACCTCATTGGCCCTACCATTTTATGTCTTGCACATTGTACTCCACTACTACACGCTTGCGGTTCGCTTTCCATCCGTTGTCGACAAATTAGGTCTAATTTCTTTTTCCCTTTGTGTTCAGTTTCGAATTTGTACAACGTTTTTTTCATGAAAGAATGTAGAAAACGCAAGAGAAATTTATGACTTTCAACAAATTCGAATGATGCCATTAACAATGCCTTTGTAGAAAGACTCCCAATTAACTCTTCGATTATTTCTAAATGAAATGAAGGTTAATCGACTTTCAAAAAAAAAAAAAAGAAGGTTAATCGAATTCTTTTCCCTTTTTTTCTTTCCTGAGAAGGCTAATTGAATTATGTATTTTTTATACTCATAAGCACATTTATAATATTCTATCAAGAATAAAAGGTCATTTGTATGTTTCTCGAAATCTGGAGGACATCAAGTTAGATTTGGCCTTTATTTTTGCACCGTGCAGGTGGGAGAGGATTTAAGCCCATACATCATTCTCGTTGCAACCAAGCTATGGTGGTGAGGACAAATTATGTGAAATTAGTTGGGTAGCTTTTTGACTTTTTTTTTTTTTAATGTTTGTGATGACCAATTTGGCATTAACAATAGCGATTAGGGTCATATTATTTTTTTTAAAAGTTTATCTAATGGTACCATTTAACTTTTAGTTTTAGCAATTTAAGTTTTTTTTAAATAACATCCAAATTAAGCATTAGAAATTGGAATAAATTATTAACAGGTTTGATAACTTTTCCATGCCTCTAATTCTAAACATTATTGATAGATAGTTGCCAACATTTAATGCTAAACGTTCGCGTTGTTTGAAAATGGAGCCTTAAATCTTATTTGGTATTAATATTAGTGATTAACATCAAAGTTTGAAAAAATTGATAGCTTTTAGCTTTAGCGATTTCATCTTCATTATTAAATAAATATCTTAAATTCTAACATTAATAATAAAAGTTATTTCCAAACGAGACCTTAATCTTTACGTCAATATAATTTCAAAGACTCTGACGTTAATCCTTAAAAACTCTTTCCAAATGGGCCAACGAGTTGGAACATTTTCCTTTTAACAAATTGAGTCGTAGCAACTTGTTGGAAATGGTACGAACAATTGATTTATGTATAAAATATCTTATGCAACAATGATGCGGTTTTTTTTTTTGCCTTCATTGCACCTTGCTATGGAAATAATTTTAAATATATTAAGAACCTCAAAATTAAACATTTTTCGTATTAATTTTTGTTGGTAGTCAAAGATTTTCCATATTAGTTGAAAATTGAAATCGCTCTTATAATTAAACCCTGATGAAGGAAAAAAGAAAAATGTCATATTGTATTGTGGTATGTGTTAGTATGGCGACGACAAAAATGTTTGTATCAAGAACGAGAATCGACAAAAATATCTTTAAACAGAAGCAAAATAGAATGCAAGCATAAGGTAAAAAAGATGTAAGAATTTACGAGGAAGACCTAAGATGGGAAAAAAAACCTCAGGCGACATGCCAGAAGAAGAACTTCAATATAAAGGAGAAAGTTACAATATATAAATAGCTCCTAAGCCATAAAGTTTTATTTCCTAGTCTATGTGGGATGAAGGGCAAATAACAAAATTGAGGCAAATCTCAATAAACTCTACCTTGCATCAATTTTGTTGCACATTAATAAAACTCTATCTTGAGATCAAATTGAGCAAAATTGAATTGTAACCTCATTTTCTAAACTTCACAACCACCTCCAAATAAGTGATACTCAACAAACAAGATTTACTAATCCAAACAATGTTAGAACTTAGATCCAGAAAAAGTCTTTGTCATCATATCAATAGTATTATCCAGTTTATTAACCTTTACAACCACAATATCACCTTTATTAACAACTTCATGAATAAAGTGATATTTGACCTCAATAGGTTTAGTACGCTCATGGAACTTGTTATCTTTGTCAAAAAAAAAAAATACCACTTTGACTATTACAATATATCTCTAATCGATGATCATCTTGAGTAAGCTCTTTATAAATATTCTTAAGCCAAATTACCTATTTCATCACTTCAATGATTGCGATATACCATGTTTCTATAGTCGAAAGAGCAATTGTTGCTTGCAAGCAAGCTTTCCAGTTCACGACAAAATCACCAAAAGTGAAGGTATATCTTGATGTAGATCGTTGAGTGTCAAGATTACCCACGTAATCAAAGTCTTCATATTTAATTAATCTAGCTATAGAATCATTAAACTTAAGACAAGTTGTAGTAGCACCTATTAGATACCTTAATATTCACTTTACTGCCTACCAATGCTTCTTTCTTGGGTTAGCCATGTAACAGCTTATAACGTTAACTACATGTGCTAAATCGGGATGTGTGCAAACCATTGTGTACATAATGCTCCCAATAGCACTTGCATATGGTGTTTTATCCACCTTCTTAACTTCTTTATTTGTGGTCGGACATTGACATAATGATAACTTGAAGTGTGTAGCAAGAGGTGTATGCACTAGTTTGGCTTTGCACATGCCAAACCTTTCCAGAACTTTGTGTATATAACCCTCTTGTAAAAGGTGAAGCTTCTTAGTCTTAGAATCACCCATGATCTTCATGTTTATGATGTGTTTTGCTGCACCTGAATCCTTCATGTCAAATTATGCACTTAATTATGTCTTAATCTTTGCAATTTTTGACTTGTTCCTTGCTGTGTTGAACATGTCATCCGCATAAAGTAGTAAATATGTGAATGAACCATCGCCAAACAGTCTTATGTAAACACACAAGTAATAACTACTTCTCCTAAAACCAAGATTCAAAATAAACATGTCAAAATGTTTATACCATTGTTGAGACAATTGCTTGAGACCATATGACTTTTAGAGTTTACAAACATGGTCTTTTTTGCCTTCAACTTGAAAACCTTTGGGTTATTTCATGTAGATCTCTTCTTTTAAATCACCATGTAGAAAAAAACTATTGTAATGTCAAGTTACTCTAGCTCAAGATCATCTAATGCAATGAGACTAAGAAACAGATGAATCGAACTATGTTTCACGACAAGTGAATAAATGTCATTAAAGTCTACTTTTGGAACTTGGCTAAAACCATTTGCAACAAGTCTTGCTTTATACCTTGGCTCTTCAACTTTAGGAATTCTTTATTTCTTCTTGAACACCCATTTGCACTTGACTGGCTATTGTGAAACACAAGAGTTTTAAATTTATAACCCTTGTTTACCCGTAAATATAGCATTGTTATGTGCAAATGGCATAAACTAAGATTTAATGCCGCTAGCTAAGTGCTTTTAACCACAACTTTAAAGAGAGGGATCGGCCAAAATTAATTCACTAATGTGATAGAGGTCATTGTCATAATAAGCTCACACTCGATGCCCATTGACTTGGAATGTTGAATCATCTTGACCCTTGAGCTTCATCGCTTCATAGGGCATCACTTTGACAACTTCAAAAGGACCGGACCACTTTGACTTCAATTTTTTCGGAAAAAGCCTCAACCTTGAATTAAAAAGCAATACTTGTTACCTTGGTTGGAAATCTTTCCTCACAAGCATCTTGTCATGCCAAAGCTTTGTTTGCTCATTGTAGATCCTTGTATTCCTATAAGCATCCATGCAAATTTCATCTAGCTCATCCAATTGTAGGGCCCTCTTTTCTTGGGCACTCTTCAATTTAAAGTTCATTTTTTTCACCGCCCAATATGAATTGTGCTCCAATTCCACTGGTAAATAACAAGCCTTCCCAAACACAAGTCTATAAGGAGACATCCTAATTGGTGTCTTAAATACTATGTGATAAGCCCAAAGCGCATCACTCAACTTTTGTGACCAATCTTTGCTATTGATGTTCACCGTCTTCTCCAAGATTCTCTTAATCTCCCTGTTTGAATTTTGGCTTGCCTATTTATTTGTGAATGATAAAGGAGAGCCATCTTGTGCCGTACAACATATTTCATCAAAGCTTGAGCCAAAGTCTTGTTGATAAAGTGTGATCCTTCGTCAGAAATAATAGCCCGAGGCACCCCAAATCTTGCAAAACTATTCCTTTAAATGAACTTGACAACTACATTAGTATCACAAGAAGGGGTGGCAATGGCCTCCACCCATTTAGAAACATAATCAACCGTAAGTAAGATATAATGATTGCCAAATGAAAGAGGAAAATGACCTATAAAATCTGTGCCCCATAAATCAAACACTTCTACCTCAAGAATATTTTGCAAAGGCATATCATTTCTCCTAGAAATATTTCTCAACCTTTGACATCTATCACATGTTAACACAAAATTATATGCATCTTTAAATAACGATGGCCAATAATAACTGGTCTGCAATACCTTACTTGCCGTCTTGGAAACTCCAAAATGTCCATCACACGGTGAAGAGTGGCAATGGTGGAGAACATCATTGGCCTCCTCATGAGAAATGCATTTCCTTATAATTTGATCTGCACATCGGCAAAATAGAAGAGGTTCATCCCAAAGATAATGCTTAATATCGGCAAAAAATTTCTTCCTTTGCTGGGTTGAAAGGTTGGGAAGAAGAACACCACAAGATAAATAATTGATATAATCCGCATACCATGACAATTTATCATCCACCTTGAATAAACTTTCATCTGGGAAATATTATTGAATTTGGCTCCCCAAAGATGACACATCAACGTCAAGTCTAGATAAGTGATCCACTACCAAATTTTCACTACCCTTCTTATCTTTCATTTCAAGGTCAAACTCTTTAAGGAGGAGAATTTGGTTTGACATCCTTTTTGGTGAAGAGGTACTTGATAACCGTATGATCGGTGTGCACTACCACCTTTGATCCCACAATATAAGGGCGAAATTTATCCACCAAAAACACCACCACTAACAACTCCTTCTCCATTGTAGTATAATTTTGTTAAGCTCCATCTAATATCTTGCTAGCATAATATATCACCCAAAAAAATTTCTCTATTCTTTGTCCCAACACTGCATCAACGACATAGTCACTAGTGTCACACATAATTTCAAAAGGCTCATCCAAATTTGGTGCTACTACTATAAGAGCCTTTATACAATGTTCATAAAAGATAAATGGAGCATCTTTCTCAAGTAAATTACAAAGTGTCCTGGTAATTTTAGAAAAATCTTTGATAAACCTCCGATAGAACCCAGTATGGCCCAAAAAACTTCTAACCCCCTTTACATTCGTGGGTAGTGGCAATTTTTCTATAACAACAATTTTGGCTCTATCCACCTCCATGCCTTCATACGAAATTTTGTGACCAAGTACTATGTTGGAGCTAACCATGAAATGACATTTTCCCTAATTCAAAGCCAAGTTGGTTTTTTGACATCTTTTTAAGACAAGAGTTAGATTATCTAAACATACATAAAAGGAATCCCCAAAAATTGAGAAGTCATCCATAAATGCCTTAATGCATTTTTCTAGCATGTTCGAAAAGATGACCATCATACATCATTGAAAGATTGTTGGTGCATTGCAAAGACCAAATGGCATCATTTGGAAGGCATATATACCCCATGGACTAGTAAAGGTTGTCTTTTCTTGATCCTTCGGGACTATTGCAATTTGGTTGTACCCGGAGTATCCATCCAAGAAGCAATAAAAGGAATGGCCTGCTAACCGATCTGAGATTTGATCAATGAATGGCAAAGGGAAGTGATCTTTCCGGAGGACTTTGTTGAGCTTTTGGTAATTAAAGCAAACTCTCCACTTGATCACCAATCTTGTAGAAATCCATTCATTTTTCTCATTACCCAGAACAGTGGTTCCACCCCTTTTTAGGCACTATTTACATCGGAATAACCCATTGTGAGTCTAAGATGGGGTAAATAATGTCGGCCATGAGAAGCTTCAAGATCTCTTCCCTTACTACCTCCTTCATCTTGGGATTCAACTGCATTTGAGCTTGAATTGAGGGCTTGTACTCATCTTCCATCAATATCTTGTGAATCCAAATGTCGGGACTAATACCCTTGATATTAGAGATATACCAAATAATTGTATCTTTGTGCTCTCTCAACACTCTTATCAATTTTTTCTCCTTCAAGATAGTTAATGAAAAAGAAATAATCATTGGAAAGGACTCTTCATGCCCTAGGTAGATATACTTAAGATCTTTGGGTAATGGTTTCAACTCCAACTTAGGCTTCTCTTCGGTTTCACAAGATAGAAGTTGCTTTAAACCTCTCATTTGTACTCGTAACTTTTTATAAGCATCAATGGACTCCCAAACACTTATCACTTCATGAACCTTCTCATCAAATGGATTCTGACAAACAAATCCCTACCAAGTTAGTCTTCCATGAACAAAGATTTTCTTATCTCTTCAATGAAAGAATCTCATCATCAATAGATTTCATAACTTGAGCAAAATTGAAAGTAATATTCCCATCATTAGCCCTTAAAGTGATATTATTTTTTTTCACATCAATGACGGCCTTCCCGGTAGCAAGGAATGGTCTCTCAAGTATGATTGGCATGTTCTGATCTTCTTTCATATCCAACACCACAAAATCTACCGAAAATATAAATTTGCAAACTTTGACCAACACATCCTCCAAAACATCTTTTGGAAATGTGAGAAATTTATCCACCAATTGGAGACAAATTGATGAAGGTTTCACCTTTCCAAGACCAAGGCTACTACAAATAAACAATGGCATTAAGTTAATACTAGCTCCTAGATCACATAGAGCCTTGTCACAATGAAAAGATCCAATGTTCAAAGGAATTGTGAAACTCCTCAGATCCTTTAGTTTTTTAGGCATCTTGCATTGAATGATGACATTTGTTTCTTCCTTCACCAAAATGAGCTCATTGTCAAGGAACTTTTTTTTTTTTTTAGTGATAAACTCATTGAGAAACTTGGTATATGAAGCCATTTGATTTATTGTCTCTAAGAATGAAATGTTGATCTCCAACTTTTTGAATATTTTAAGAAACTTCATGAATTAAGTATCTTTCTTCTTGGGCTTGAATCTTTGAGGATATGGGAGAGTAGGACTGTGCTTCAATGCTTCCTCTTGAGTTGGCACATTTCTCCCCTCATCTTTCAAATGAGCTTATTTACCACTTGGTGGCAACACTTGAACATCTTTAACATTCCCTGGGAAGATGGGTCATTGCGAAGGATAATCTTCTTATATAAGTGGCTCATTGGGTTGTGTCACCACATTCCTTCCATTTTTTAGTGTCATAGTTTGACAAGACTCACTTGGATTAACATCCGTATCACTTGCTATAAATTTGCCTTTTTGGAGTTGTCTCATAGAAGTAGCTAATTGGCCCATTTGGGTCTCCAAAATTTTTATTGAAGTTTGGGTATTAGCTTGCATTATCTTCATCTCTTCTTCCAATGCACTGATATTTTTATTTTGTCCACTAACCATTCCCCTTACTTCATGCATGAACTCTCCCATCATTCCCTTCATAAAGTCCTTCAATGAAACATCTGATTCAATGTGAGGTCTTCCCTTATGGTTGCATGACACCCTTTGGATTTGCATAATTGAACCCTTTATATTGATGGTTCTTTGGGAAGTAGTTACCCCTTCTTTGCTTTGGTGGATAAAGATTTTGATAACTCACAAAATTCACATCTTCCAAGTGTTCCACAACCTTACTTGCCATAGTTTGTTGAATCCCCATCCTATCTTGATTCTTGGTCAATTTAGATACCATTTTTGTGAATGTCGAAAGTTGAGCTTGTAGGGAGGTATCATTGTCAACTTCATACAAACCATTCCATTTTCTTGGAGCCCCTTTTCCACTAAGTTCTAGGCTCTTGGCCATATTATTTAATAATTCAAAGCACTCCTCTACATCCTTCAATAGTAGGAACCTACTGGCCATGGCATCAACTTGTAACTGAGTATTTAGGCTCAAGCCATTGTAGAATAGGTGGAGTTGATGAACTTGATCAATATCTTGTATTGGAACCCTATTCACCATCCTTTTATAGCGCACCTATGCCTCTGCTAGTGACTTCCATTCATTTTGCCTAAAAGCCAATAACTCATTCTTAAGCTCAAATGCTTTTTGAGATGGGAAAAGCCTTATAATGAATGCATCATATAATCTTGCCATGTGTGGATTGAGGTAGGCTCCAAATTCTCAAACCATTCTATAACTTTATCCATAAGGGAAAATGGGAAGAACCTTATCCTTTTAGCTTCCTCACTCACACTCTTCAAGTCAAATATGTCGCACAAATGAACAAACCTCTTAATGTGGTTATTTGGGTTTTCATCGATAGCTCCACCAAAAGAATGTGCCTCAACTAGTTGGAGAAATAGTTGGAGAACATGGCTAAGGATCATAAACACCCGACCTTGAAATAGTACCTGCCTAATCATATTGTCTTGATCCTCTACCCTTTGAGGACGAAAGTAGTCAAGTACTGGTCAACTCCTTCTTCTTGCACCATTGTCATTAGCTTTTCCATGTCCATTGTCCATCACCTCATCATCACCATTGAGATTAATAGGATTTGCATTTCTTTCTCTTTCTAAATTCCTCATGTTGTTTCCTAGATTTTCCTCCATGTTGACAAAATGCGAAGCACTAAAACCTTCTTCCTCAACAACAACCTTGCTTATCAAACAAAGCTCTCTTAAGCTCTTTTCAATTTTTGGATCAAACGATACTAAATATGACCAAGAGCTCCGGGTCATACACTAGAAGAACTTATAATGAAAAATAAAAGCACAACTAAATACAAAGAAAATGAACAAGTAGACAAGAGTAACTGACAAGTTGATATCCAAAGTAAAAATCAAATCATTATCCCCGGCAACGGTGCCAAAAACTTTGTTGTTAAACACAAGAGTTTTAAATTTATAACTCTTATTCACCCATAAGTGTATGACATTGTTGTGTGCAAATTGTAAATACGGGTGTCATCATAAGAGATAGGAAAAATTCTACCTAGAGTTAAGTTATAGCAACCCCAAACCACCTAAACTACAATGAGAAAGAAAACAATTAAAATGAGTAAGATTAAGGTTGGTTAAATGAGTAGGTGAATAAAACGAAATGAACTAGAATGAATGAAACTACTAACTACCAAATAAAATCTAAAATGTTATCTTGAATGAATGCAAAGGTTATTAGTGAAAACTAAGGTGCAACTAAATAAGAAAACTATCTAGAATTACCTAAACTAACTACAAATAAAGTGATTTAGTTGTGAATACTATCTCCCTAGGATTTCACTATCTTACTTGCTATCTAAGTTTAATGAAGCTCTAAGCTACTAATCTCCTATGTGGTGCAGGGACTCAATGTTCAAAAACAATCTTTCTCAATATTGAGTTTTTGCACACCTAAGATTAAATATGACATTTATCAAGCTCAGAAATTAACCTAAGATATATTAAGCGCAAACCCTTTTCCTAACACCTAATGAGTTCATATATTATTTCTAACCATAAAACCCATCATACTCTATTCTTCATTTCCACCCCATTTCTTTCTCTATCAAAAATAAAGTGGGATTGTGATTTGTGTGAAGTGGTCATTCAACATACAAGCATTAGGCATAAGAATAGGTAACACAAGATAGTCAATACCCAGGAAAAACCTTAAATAGACATTAGATAACTAGTAACAAGAGTTTCATCCTAAGGAGATAAATGGAGTCTACTCCATTGCCAAATTAGCAACAAACAACGTACTAAAGTTCAAACAAATCATAAAGAAATACAAGAGAGAAAAGGGAAGAAATGATAAAAAAAACCTTTAGAAGTTTAAGTTTCCTTAGCCTCCAAGCTTCTCCTTGGTATCTTCAAGCAAGTTTTCCAAAAGTCTTCAATGGTGGCTCCTTAGAAAAGTCTTTTCCCTCCTTACAAAACCTAGAATGAGATATGTTCCCCTATCTCTAAAAAAACAACAACTCTTCTTCATCAAGAAGTTCTCCCATTTTGTCACTATCTCCAGGGCTTCTATCTATTAAGCTCCACCAATGAGGTAGGGGTTAGGTGAAAATTGGTCCCATTTGAAGACAAACTCAAATTATGACTCTAAATCTCACTAAATGGTTCTCCATTCTCACATAGGTGGTGCGTATGCACAACTAGAGTGGTGCGTTTGCATCACAAATGTTCTGTCAACACTAGAATTGGCGCGAACACACAGCAGAATGATACGTTCGCATCACAAATGTTCTGTCAATTCTAGAATTGGTGTGTACAAACAGCAGAATAGTGCGTTCGCATCACAACTGACTTCTATGATATTTTTCATCTCTTTTCCTTATGTCCTCCACTGTTTTCTCCTTTGCGTCCTCCAATCTTGCATTTTCATCCTTTTGACTCCCAAATGCATGAAATACTTACAAAAATGCAAATACATGTACTAAGAGCTAGCAAAATAGAACCGACTTGAGCGTGAATGATAGTTAAAATTCAAGTAAATAAAACACTTAACATTGCCTTTTTTACTTTTGGGTAGTTTTGTTAGTGTCCAAGTGCCATTATTTTGAAGCAATTCTATTTATTCCAGTATAGCTACAACCCATTTAGTAGAATTTGGACAGGTAGTTGTATCCTTATAATTAACGGGCTCAAGACAACTTTCTGTCTCCTCGGTAGCTACAAAAGCAAACCTAACAAAGTCTACTTTTTCAATTAATCTCTTTTAAGATATACCTTGATTGCTACAATGGGAATGATCAATAGCAATAGAATGAGAAGGTTGAATGTCATATGTAGAAGCTTGTTGCCTTACCTCAAATTGCATATCCTTGATATCTTGATCATGACTCCCAAAATGTATTTTAAGCTCTCCACTTTATTTCTAATCTTATTTTTCTCAATGCTATAATCAATGACAGCTAACTTCTCATTTTTTATACAACATGGATGTCTCATCAAACACAACATTTTTAGATGTGAAAACTTTGGAAGTTTCTGGATCCCATAACCTGTACCCTTTAACTTTTGTAGTACATCTAAGAAAAACACACTTAATTGATTTAGGTTCTAACTTTCCTTCGCTTACATGTGCATAAGCTAGACATCCAAATATCTTAATATTATTATAGTTAGCCGACTGACCCAACCAAATTTTTTCAAGTGTTTATAGACCAATAAATGTATGAGAAGATTTATTTACCAGAAAACAAGCTGTTGAGACTGCCTCTATCCAAAATTTCTTCCCCAATTTTGAGTTTGAAAACATGCACCTTGTCTTTTCCAACAATGTTCTATTCATTTAATCTGCTACACTGTTTTGTTGTAGGGTACCTAGAATGGTTAAATGACACACAATTCCTTAATCCTTGTAGTATTGGTTAAACTCTATAGAACAGAATTCCAAAACATTGTCTGTACTTACCCATTTCAATTGCTTCCCGTTTTGCTTTTCAATCATGGTCTTTTATTGCTTAATGGTGACAAAAGCTTCACTTTTGTACTTTAAGAAATATTCCCAACCCTTTCTTGAAGAATTATTAATGAACGTAACCATGTAATGAACTCTACCAAAAAATGTTGCATGAGATGGCCTTTAAACATTAGCATGGATATAATCAAGAGTTTATTTATTATTATCTTTTGCTAGAGTAACAAAATAAATTCTCTTTTGTTTGCCAAATAAACAATTTTCGCCAAAATTTAATTTACTAACCTTTTTGTCTATAAATAGTCCTTGTTTGCTCAACTCAGAAAAGCCTTTTTTCACTTATATGGCTTAGTCGCATGTGCCGCAACTTTGTCACCTCATCATCTGTTATAGATGATTCAACAACTATAGATTGACCTTCCACAATCTTGTTATCCAAAATGTAAAGCTTATTTTTCTGCTGGCCTTTTATGACTATCAGTGATCCTTTGATGATCTTCAGCAAAGCATTATTATCAACAAACTCATAGCCATTCTTTTTCTAAAATGCTTAAAGAAATTAAGTTTCTTATCAGATCAAGGACATACCTTACATTTGATAGTGTCTTTACTGTCTCATCATGCATCCACTTTAATATTTCCAATGGCTGTCATCTTGCATGTGTTGTCATTCCTCATCATTACGACTCATCGATTGAGTGGTTCATAAGTGTAAAACCAGTCCTTATGAAGAGTCAAATGGAATGAGCAACTTAAATCCATGGTTCATTCACCACTCTTGCTATAATCTGTTTGCACTACATGAGCTTTTGCATTATTTGTTGATGTGTCTTCAGCAACTAAAGCAAACTCATCTTCATGAGCAGCAATGCAAGCCTTATCTGGCAGTTTATTGTTCTTGCTTGCATTGTCAGCGTTTTGATTCTTTTTCTTTAATGTATGACAATTGACTTCAATTTGACCTTGCTTCTCATAATAGTTCAAACGGAGATTTCAATGCTTTGACCTGGACTTTGCAGATGAATGTCTTTCATTATTTCTTTCAATTGGCCTACCTCTTGAATACAAACATTTTTCATTTTCCTCACACTTCAAAATGTCCATTATATCTATTGATAATAGACTAGAACAAACTCCCTTTAAAGTAGTAGCATTTTTTCCATAAATCATGGTATTATGGAAACTATTGTAAGATGGTGGCATGTGGTATTATGGAATGAACTTTTCTTCATGAGAAGCAATTCAAACTTCAACCATAAACTAACAGAAGTTGTTTCCTTACTCACCTTCTGAAGAATCTCTGTCAACAAGTGTAACTGAATTTGAGTAAGCGCTTCAGATTCTTTTTTTTTTTTTTTTCTCTTGGTCTGTACTAGACATCCTAGCCATCTCAAGTAGTGCTTTGACCAAATCAAGACTTATGAGAATTGCTTTTATCTTGATTTGCCACATTGAAAATTTTGTGCTACACGTGAATGGTGCAATATTCAACTTTATTGATGTTGAAGCCATCAGTGCTATGATACCTGTTTGTTAGTATGGCTAGGACAAATATGTTTGTATAAAGAACGAGAACTGACAAAGATGACTCTAAGCAAAAGCAAATCACAATGCAAGCACAAAGTAAAACAGGGCATAAGAATTCATGAGAAAATCCCAAAATGGGGAAAAAAAAATCTCGAGCAGCACATTAAAAAAGAACTTTACTATGAATGAGAAAGTTACAAGATACAAATAACTCTTTAAAGTGGCTAACTAGACTTGAGGACATAATTTAATAGTCACATCAAAGCTCTTTATATAAGGAGTTTAAGGCATTAAGACCTTGTTTATAGCCAATGTAGGATAAGGGGAGATATATGGGAACTAAGGCATAAAGCTTTATTTCCTAGATCATGTGGGATGAAAGGCAAAGAATAAAATTTAGGCAAACCTCAATAGTATCCTTTCATTTGATTTACTTGTGGGATGAGGCATTTTCAATTCAAGAGTATCATATATACTTATATGTAGACATCTTGTATAAGAGTTTTATATCCTAAAATGTAGTGAAAAAATATATACTATTATCAAAGTTTTTTGACGTGGTTACTGCTAGGTATATCATTTCTTTTTAAATAAGTAGCAGTGTCGCATTTAAGTGAGTGAGAGCAATTGCCTCTACTGAATTCTAGAAAAACCTCAATAGATAATTGAATTATCTATTGCCCCGTTAACCATTTTTCTTGACTCTGCCACTATTTTATATTGCAGGCATACCACACAACACACTTTTATCGATTTCACAAAAAAAATAAAATATTATTTAAGATTGAAGCATTAACTATAATTATTTTATACTTATTTTATATGCATTTTAATCATTTTTATCATAATTTTCTAATATAAATAAAATATAGATGAACGAAAATATAAGTATAAATGAAAAATAAAAATAAAGGAAGAGAATTACAGCAATTTTCAAATCTCAATCATGTCAAAATTTATGAATTGAATTTTATGTTTGAAATAAAAAGAATGAAATAACATTAATATTTATGTTAAAATATGTGTATCAATTATATTTTACCATCATTTTATGTATGTCTTTGTCATACATTGATGTATATGATTTAAATGAAATAAATGACAGTATACTATGGGCATACTATGTAGTATACCATGATAATTAAAAAAACATACAAAAAAGGTATTAATGCATAAAATACCTCACTACAAAATGCAAATGCGTTTGGTATATAGTATGTAGTATATCACAATTTATAGCAAAATTTAAATCCATGATCACTTTATGAAGTCAAAGTGTTGAGCATAAAATATTTATATGGTAGAGTCAACTCGAGAAATCAATACTTCTTATTGTTTCGATGTTCAATCGTTTAAAGGATACTATAATCTAAAGGTAAGCATGAGTCAGGTTAGGTTAGGTTTCTAATGGAACCGAATTATCTGAAATACTTATGGTTTCAAAAATATTCAATCCAACCTAAAAACCAAAATTAAATAGAACCCGAATCACGTGTTTGAGTTTTTCAATTATGGTTCTCAGTTTTTCAATTCTTAACAAAATTGTAAACTAGGGCACATTGTTCCAACAAATTAAAGCATTCAAAACCTTACAAACCAACAACTGCAACCAAGGTATTAAATACCATTACTTCTAAGTATATCGCATATCATAATTCTAATGTATATTACATGATATACCGCACCACATACCATCACCATTTTTATAAAAAAAATGTTTAAACATTATTTTAAGATTAAATAAATTAAATAATTTTTTTTACACTTTTTATATGTATTCTAATTTTTCTCATCATAATTTGTCAAATATAAATAAAATAATTTCTCATCATAATTTACCTCCATGGTTAGTAGCTATTACCATCCAGTTAAGATTCAAAAGTTAGAAGACTACCAAAAAAAAAAAAAAAGAAAGAAAGCAAAAGCACAAAAAAAGTAAATATTTATGTTAAAATATGTGTATTAATTATATTTTACTATTTTACATATTTATGTATGATATTTGATGTGAAATGACAAAAAAAAAAGTATCTCACATATGCCTTATAAAAAATAAGATACCGTGGTACATATCTTGCGGTATTCTACAGTATACCACAATATTCTGACAAAATGTACATAAAAGGTGGCTAGTATATGAAATATCGAGAAATATTGTGGTATACCGCACAACATATTGCGGTATTAAAGACCATGATTGCAACCTTTCACCCTTGCTATCTTGTTGTCTGGTTGGCTGGGTGACACATTTCTACTCCCATAGTAATCCGACATTTCTGCCTCTCTTTAGGTTCACAACCTATTTTATTTTTTTAGGGTGGCTATCCTCATCATATTTTGAAATAACAGCCAATCCTGCTACTTTTCTAGTGACCTATTGCTCCATACCGACTATTTAATGCACTGGCTTCAATTCCTCTCAATCCATCTCTCAATCCATCATTCGAAGAGCAAACCCATTTCCCATATAAGTCCAAGCCTCCATTGCCACTTCCACTTTCTCTGGCCCTAACTGCAGCCCGTTAAGTCCAGTTGGTTCATCAACTTTGATTGCGAACATGAATTTAAGTCGAGTTGGGGTTGCCCAAATGTGATTTGGAAAGTTAATATTAGGTTTCCATCCAAAAGACAAGCACCTTTAGAATATAATTTTCAATATGTAAATACATGGACAATTCAGTAATATCATAAAATCTTATAAAATATCTACAATATATGCTCCATTTCTATTCCAACTTTTTTTGGTTTCATATGGAACCATAATCAACTTGAAAATTGATGGTTTTATTAGCTGCAAAACCAACTCACAGCTCATGATTCATTTTTACCCATCGAACCCAACCCAGTAAGGATGATTCAAGTTGAATTTCAAGTGTACCTAACTCATACTCACCTTAAGTATAAGTGTATAACCCTCACAATAGGAAAAAGTTTATGCTAATGAATGATGAATAATTAATGATTTTAATTTCTTTCATAAGCTATGTATTGAGTCAAACAAATATCGTTAAGTTCGCAAATATATTGCAAAAAAACATATGTTGATGGGAATAAATATTAACGGCTTATATTGTTTTTGGTCAAAATAAAATATTAAAGTGCAAAATTGTTTCTTATTTTTAAAACTATATTATCATGCGTTCTATTTTTACTTAATTTTGATCTAAAATTAATGTTGTCTATTTTTTATTTTATAGGCATGATAATCACTTAAATAGCATTTTTATAAAGCAATTAAATTATAATAATTTTTTAAATTATCCAACATAAAAAATAAAAAAAAATAAAAAGTACATATTTTTTTATAAAATTATTTTAAAATGATTTTTTTCAGCTGCTCTAAAGTCTCTACAAATTGGGCAGATAATTACCACATATAAAAATAAGTACTATTAATGTTAATGTAAAATAAACTGACTATAATCATTTCATACAATGATTCAAAATTAGTGATTTTAATTTTTTTTATAGTTAGAATCATAAGTATAAGATATTGATGAGTTCGCTTTTTCATTAATTTTAATGTGTCATTGCACATTATTCTTATATAAAGCAATTATATCAATTTATCAAAATCTTACATTTTAAGAAGTCCAATATATAATTTTACAATATTTTTTGTGCAAAGAAAATATATTTTATTACATTTTAGGATGGTTAATTTAAAAAATCAATAAAATACCTATTTTTAAAAAAAAAGTCTTAAAATTACTTTTTAGATTTTGTAAAATACAAAGTTTTAATTGTTTTTGAACAGCAAGAGGAAAATCTTTTATCTCTATAAAGACTTGAATTTGGACTAGACGTTACGTTTAAGCTTCAAGTTTATCAATAGTATCCAAGTCAAAGAATTCATAGATGAAATAATGTTCACTTAAACCAAAAAGAGAAAAAACAAGTAACATTAATTCATTTTGGATGATTAACTACCCACAAGCCACAACTGTGCAGACAAACGTGCCTGCGCGTATAAATTTTGGGTGGAAAGGCCAAAATGCACATTTGGTTCATCAACTTTGTTGATTTAAGCCACTTAGTCCTTTAACTTTTTCACTTAGCTTGACTTACAGACTTAGTTCCTTAACTTTGAAAAATTATGCGAGTTAGTCCTTCATTGTACGGAATAGTAGGAGTGAGTCCCTATTCCCCTAGCCACCATTTGATCTCTTCTTCATTGAATTCGATGTTGCCTCTTTTCGTCGGCCTCTTCTCCTCCTTAGCCCTCACTGTTAGCCTCTTTCCTATCAAATTTATCGCTCCTCGTTACCTTTGATAGGCCCTTGCTAGTTGCCACTAGATCCAAAGTCAACGGACGTTCCCGCCGCAACTAGATTTGTCTCGCCTTTTATCCTTGAGCCTCACTGAAATGCCCAAGAGCCTCGCCACAGTTGCTTGGTCCTCATATCAACTTTCTTAATCTGTTGCCCTTCTCCTATAATAGACCGCTCTACACTAGTGTCTGATGTGCGACAAATAGCTCCCCTATTGATGTTGTTTATATCATGTGACTCCTTGTGTGTCCTTTTAGTCAACCAAGGGTCAAGTTGCATAGTTTATTATAATTTTAGACTTAAGTCACATAATTTATCAAAGTTTGAGGACTAAGCCATACTAGGTTAAGTTGAGGGACAAATTAGAGGACTAATGATTCATTTACGCCGAAGGCCAAGGAAAGGAAAGAGAAAAAGGAAGAAGAAGAATTTCTTGTCTAAATAACAAACGTAAACTAGAAATAGAAAAACTTCGTCTTTCTTCTCTTTCAACACAATTTCTGTTTACTGCTTCAAATTCCAGCTCGGTCTCTGCCTTTGCTACTGAAAAACCAACCACTCCTCCTCCTCCACCCCTCTAAGATCTGGACTCCCACTTTTGATGAAGTTAAAGCTCTCAACTTGTATGTCTCCCTCCCACGCGCTCTCCCTCTCCCTCTCCCTCTCTCTCGCCATTTGACTTCTCCTGGGTTATTTGCGGTAAAAGGAAACTGTTTGTTCTTTAGTTTATTGTTTTTTTGGGGCTCTCTGTCAGCGATTTGTGTTTGTTCTTAGCTAGTCTTGTAGCTTTTGTATCTCCATTTCAACTGCATTTCTGTCTTGGCAGGCTATAATTGTGCCAATCTGACTAACAACTAGTGGCGTACGCGCAGCGAGTGGATTTATTCCAATTTGAAGTGATTATGTTTTCGCTCATTTTTTAAGCAAGCAAACTAAACGGCGAGTGCTGTGCTTGTCTGCTCCTTGCGAATCATATTAGACTGTTTTGACATCCTTATATTGTTAGTTTGGGAGATTTAGATTAGGCAGTAACGTTTCCCCTTTTACCCGTTTATTTAGTCCTTTTTTGAATTTCATGTATCTGCCGATTCTTTTTTGTATGGAAGACTTTTCAGTTTAAGAGTGGAAAGAACTGAAATGGATGATCAGTAATGGGAACTCATTAGACTGTTCTCTTCCGGTATAGAATAATGGTCTTATCTGTCAGGCTAACTTTAAGGTTCGCTATTTCAGAGTTTTGGATTGCATTGATTGATTCATGGCAAAATCTCGGAACCATTTTTCTTCCCAAGATTCATCTTTGTCCCCATCATCTGCGAGATCGCAAGAATGGGAGGGTCCTTCAAGATGGACCGAGTATTTGGCTCCTGATATGACTTTTCCCTTGACATCTAAGAGCTCGAGAAGCAATGGACATGCTCAGAATCCCATTGGAGGATCACATAAGGGTTTAAACCTCCAGTGGGTGTTCCAACTGATTGAAGTTGCAGAAGGCCTTATGGCTAAAATGTACAGATTTAATCAAATATTAGATTATCCTGACCCTGTTGGCCACATGTTCTCTGAAGCATTTTGGAAGGCTGGGATATTCCCTAATCATCCAAAGATTTGCATACTGCTCTCCAAAAAGTTCCCAGATCACTTTAGCAAGCTACAACTTGAGCGTGTAAGACGTGAAGGCCTGAGATTTTATATTTGGAAGTGGAACCTTTTTCTGCCTATTGATCGGTGCAGACCTTCAATTGTTTGTATTGCTTTTTTTCAGGTCGATAAGGTTGCTTTGGATGCTTTAAATGATAGTGCAGAACTTTATTTGCAAAGTTTGGAACCATGGATTCAGGTGCAGTTTGTTCAGTCATTTGTTCTGTCTTAGCTGTAGCACCCTAAAAGATTCATATTACAAATTACGTAGCTCATATCCATCCTCTTATAAATTTCATCATGGATAGATTGTGTCAGCCTTTTTCCTCTGATAGTTTAATCTTGCAATATATACCTAGAGTAAGTCTTTTACTTCATGCTATGTCTGACTGAGCTGTTTTGAGAGGATTAGCTGCTTCTTGACTTGATGGCATTTCGAGAACAAGCTCTGCGACTTATATTGGACTTGAGTAGTACAGTGATCACCTTGTTGGTAAGTTTGACGTCTATTCTCCATGTTGGTTCATATGTATTTGTATTTCCAATAAACGCCTATACTTACAAAAGTAGTGGCCTGTGATTTTTAAATAAACAAAAGAATAAGAAACTATATCTCATTGAGTTTGCTTTTATTGCTCTTCTCACAGTGGTTAGTCCTGTACACTAATTGAACTCTCTGAAGATTTTGAAAACTGATTAAGTTTCTCTCAAATATCTCTAATAACTTAGCACAGTTTTTTGCAGCCTCATCAAAACTCGCTTATACTTCATGCATTTATGGATCTCTTTTGTTCATTTGTCCGTGTTAATCTGTTTTCAGAGAAGGTAAACAAATTACTCTCATCTTTGTATATACTAAGAATAAAACACCTTCATAAGTGTTTTCAAGTCCACTGATTTATTGTAGATGCTGATCTATAACAGTTACCAAGAAAGATGACACTGCAAGTGTATAACCTTTTGCATGCCATGTCAAGGAATGACCGGGACTGTGACTTTTATCACAGGTAGGCATCTTTGTATACTTGTAGTTCTGCTCCAACCATAAATGTCAGTTGCAAAGGTTGGATACGTTTTCAGGCAAAAAAAAAATGTTATTTCCACTGATTTTGATCTTGTAGACAAACTGTATCATTCCCATGACTATGTGAAAACCTCAGTAACAAAAATCTCAGAGTCACTTGCAAGGTAAATCTGTATGGTGGTTTGTGAATGTAGGCATGAGTAGCAAGCAAAAGTGATGATCTTGTCGTTCTACACTTTTTGTTTACATGTTACACATACGTCTTATTATAGGGGTGAGCTAGCTGTCTTGATGGTATGCATGTGATGCATGTGATATAACTTTGGAGAAATTATGTCTTTTCAGTGACAAAGGCTACCCAGCTAATGCTAGAAAATCATGCTAATAGATGTTTGATTCGGTTATTGAACCTTCTGTACAAGAGCTGCCATATGTACTTTCTACTTACCTATCAGACTAGTATCCTTCCCTTATATTTTAGCAATTCTTTCCATATATTTGCAGGTTGGTTCAATTTATAGACTCCTATGATCCACCAATGAAAGGATTGCAAGAAGATCTGAATTTTGTTAGTCCTCGTATTGGAGAGGTCAATTTCATTCTTTATTTTGTCAACATTTCTTAACATTGTGTATCATACTCTTGTGCATTTCCATATGATTTATAAAATGATTCTACCATCTAGATGTTAGTGTTCTCTTCTCCTTGTCTCTTCTAGATTGTTCTGTGATGGTTAGAATTTCCAGCAAAGTTGGTGTTATTGGCTGCTAACCTGGCGCACTTGAAGTTTGTAAACTGTGGATTTCCTTTAATATTTTGCTCAGTCTTGTCTTGAATTAGGATGCTCTCCTGTTTTAGTTCTTGGAAATGGAGACTCAAAGCGAAAACTGTTTAGTGGTGACCACATTGTTTGTTAACTACCTAACATGACATAAAAACCCCAGATTGGTCACAACCTCACCTACTGCCTATCAATTTTGGTTTAATGCTTTAACCAAACTAAGTCATATATGATAAGAAAAAAAGTTACTTTATTGTTTGTTTTTCTATGTAGTGCTAGTTGGCTCTTGACATAGGTTCTGTGTAAGGTGCTTTGTAACTTTTGTTATTTCTTGCGTTCATTTTTCCCTTTTTTTGTTTCTTTTTGAATTTCGAGTGGAATGAGATTCGCTGTATTGGTAGAGTACCACTGACTTTTCCCAATATAAATTTCAGGTTTTAGAAGCTGTGGGTCCCATAATATTTCTCTCTACAGATACTCGAAAGCTGAGAAATGAAGGGTTTTTGAGTCCGTACCATCCTCGATACCCAGACATACTTACAAACTCTGCTCACCCGATGGTATGTCTTTTAATTCTGCAAATACATATTTTTCCCTTATAGGTGGATGATTTTGGTTGTTATGTGTCTCAAGTTCGTGTTCGCTCTCATGACGTTTGTCGTGAACTGACTTTTCATTTCATGTGATTTTTTATCTGCAGAGAGCTCAAGATCTAGCAAATGTTACTTCTTACAGGCAGTGGGTGTTGCTTGGATATCTTGTTTGTCCTGATGAACTTCTTCGCGTAACGAGCATTGATATTGCCCTGGTAAACCTGAGAATTCAAATTCTATGTATATAAGAATAGAATAAGAAGAGAAAGTCTAGGTCTGAATTGCCTCGTAAACTTTGAACACATGAGTATGTAGTCCGTTAGTATTTGCCATCATGAGATAAAAGCATGTTATCTCTTAAACTGTTAAATAGCATATTCAAGTACAACATCACAATGCCTTACTCTTGTCTGTGTAGGAACAAAATATGATGGAAGAATTTGATGATCTGGCCACAACATTTAAGGAAATAAAAAATAAAAAATAAAAAAACAATAAAATTGCATTTAACGAGAAGGAGGTCCTACCCTATAAGAAATAACTGGGTACATCTTGACAAAAATCATGAAAGTGGTGAGTGAATCTCTACACTGTCAAGCCTCCCCAAATACCAGCAAAGCAGTGAGCAAAACAGTTTGGTGATATTTAATACGCTTTGAAACATCCACACCTTTCGGTGCTGGTTGTTCTTTCGTAATAAGAATTATCATGGACATCCTAGTAAGGAAGTGGTTATTTATGTTCAAGTGACAACTTGTGGAGCTTTCTTATATCACCGATTCAGTTTCTTAAATCATTAAATTTTGTTTTACCATTTGGTTCCTTACATCTGAATTATCATATACTACAGCTTAATCCTTTTATGTTGGGGTTGGTGGCATGAAAATTATGATATCAATTAGTTGTTAAAAGTCATGTTGATAATATGAATTCATGCAAAAGCAAAGTGAAAACATTTTTCAATGGATGCCCGTCCTAACACAACCTTCTTTATAATTTATACTGGTGCGTGCTTATTCTTTGTTTTTAATTTTATTTCATAACCTTTTATCAGGTTGTACTAAAGGAACATTTAGTACTTTCATTATTCAGGGATGAGGTATGCTCTGACGTCTAGACTCTCCACCCACCGAACCCTCTCCCCCTTCCTCTATACGTGTCTCCTTTACCTACACATCTTTGTTGATTATACTTTGATCTTATGTGCAGTATATACTGTTGCATGAGGATTACCAGTCATATGTTTTGCCCCGGATATTAGAATCCAAGAAATTGGCAAAAGCTGGAAGGACCAAGCAAAGAGAAGCAGATCTGGAATATAGTGTAGCAAAGCAGGTTGAGAAAATGATCAGGTATTGACTGCAATTGATGTTCCTTATTCATTGTTGAGAGTTATTCTTGCTAGAAACCCAAAAGACTGATGCAATAGTGGTAAAAAAGGGACAGGATTGTTTGCCTTTCATGTGACCTGTAAGGATAAAATTGATTCGGATGTTCATAAAAGCAACACATATAGACTTGGATCAGGGACAGAGAACTGAAAATAATTTCTGCAGAGGGGATATGTCAAAAGAAAAAGAAAAATAAAGAAAAAAAAGATTTAGTTCTGTCAAAAATTGTGGAGATTTTTCTGTTACTCCATCCCATTTTCTTTGGCCCTCTTTTCTTTTTGGCATGTCCCAAAATAAGTGATTCTGTAATAAAAGTATTAAACACATTTTATATTACTCTTTTAATTCTTGGAGACTCTGATTCATTTGTTTGAGGGTAGTTTAAGAAAGAGAACTAAGGACAATTAGTCTCTTAATTTGTACACTTCAGGAGGGGCCACTTACAGTTATATGAACACAGGTTGCTGATCCTCGTTTAATTCCTTGCCGGATTTCAGGACTCTGAAAACTCTTTAGACTTCAAATGCACAACTTAAAATATGGAAGTAACTGTTAAAGCATCCAACCCAAAACCAATTGGCATTGCCAATGGTTGGTGAGACCTCACCACAGTATAAAGCCTTAACTAACTCCTTGATTTAACCATGGGGGATTTTCCATGTAACATGGCCTCTCATGAGCAGGCCAGTGAGATGACTGAAAACAGACCTGTTGCGCAGACTATTGACAATGTGGGATTCCCCACTTACACTAACAAATGCACGAAGCTCACTTCTGTTCATATAATCTTGATCGACTACTCAGTTTATTCTTGTTTTGTAGATATAAGCATCTTGTTATTGTTAACTGGTGCAATATCATTGCTACTTTGATTTGGGAAGGAACATAACTTTAAATAAGTTAAGTTCTGCCCGTGTTGTTTGAGAAGAGTAAGAATACATGATTTGTGTATGCTATGTTTTCTGTTGATTTAGATACAAACCTTTTAATGCACTTCATTGATGATGTCATTTTGTTCCATGTGATATGCTATATCTGGTGATGGTTCCAGTGAAGTGCATGATCAAGCAATATTATCTTGCGATGCCATACATCGGGAGAGGAGAATACTATTGAAGCAAGAGATTGGAAGAATGGTTCTCTTTTTTGCTGATCAACCAAGTTTGTTGGCAGCAAACATTCAGGTAGTTTTGCTACTGATCTCTTCAATGAATTGTTCCTCCTATTTGAAAATGAAAAAGGACAGAAAAAGAAAATGAAAGTCCAATGTGCTTCCGTGCCTCTCACACTTATACTGGAGTAACTTCAGTTGCTTTTATATGGTCTGTAGAATAAGTACGTTTGTTTCTCAAATTTCTGATCTATGTGCTACTTATGGGGATTTGGAATGGAGAAGAAAAGGATTTTAGGATTTTTTTTGAGACATACATTTTTCCAGGGTGCTATTGAATGTGGCAAAACTTTTGAGATGTGTAGTCAAAGTGTCACTCTTAGAGTTCTCTTGAAAGGTTCTTAACTAGCCATTTAAGTATGGTTTCTGCACTTCCCCCATTGTTAAAAAGCATACTAAAAGCTTTCAAATCAAAATTCTTTTTCAACAATGTATTCTCAGATTGTAATTCTGAAGTTATTGTGCTGAATGCATATTATTATCAATGTTCTTTTCTGACAATATTCTGTCCGCTTAGTTCATATTCTTTGAGATTTTATTTTGTGAAGATATTTTGCTTCATTTAGATAGAGAGAGAGAGAGAGAGAGAGAGAGAGAGAGAGAGAGAGAGAGAGTTTTTGGCATGTTTGTGTTTTTTTTTTTTGGGGGGGGGGTGTTGTTTACAGAAATGTATTTCAGATGTAATTTTCCACCGGCATATTCACTCTAGGAAAATCTCAGTGCAGTATAAATACATCACTTGGAAATGGTTGACAACTTGAAATGGATTTCATGGCTATTTGGATTTTGGTTATGAGAAGATATTTTTGAAACAAAAAAGATGGTTCTTCTAATGGTATTAAACAGAAATTTTTGACTTATTTAAAAAACTAATTCTTAATTTCTTATGTAATCCTTTTGTTGCATACAGATGGTCTTTTCTGCCTTGGCTTTGGCTCAATCTGAGGTCATCTGGTATTTCCAACATGTAGGAATTGCAGCGTCAAAGTCGAAAACAACTCGAGTTGTTCCTGTTGACATAGTGAGTTTCTAGTTTTCCCCTTTCAATCTAAGTCATCTGGTGACTTCTATTTATGGGGTGACAGTAAATAAGTGTATACAGCATTTCATTTCAGTAAACGAAGTGTGCATTATGTTTCATTGTAGGATCCAAATGATCCAACAATAGGATTCTTATTGGATGGAATGGACCATTTATGCTGTCTGGTGCGCAAATATATTGCTGGTTAGTCTTTATGGAATCTTAAAATTCAGAAACAGTGAAAGTTTAACTTCCTCACTGCAGAAAGATGTGTCTCCCTCCCGTGCTCCCAAATACTTTTATGCTGTCATAAATACTACCCTATTAGTGCAAGAGGTTGATTAGCTGAATGACTTTTTGTGTATTTAAATGCAGCAATTCGGGGTTATGCATTGTCATATCTCTCTTCATGTGCTGGCAGAATACGTTTTTTGCTGGGAACTCCTGGAATGGTGGCTCTTGACCTCGATGCAACCTTGAAAACACTATTTCAAAATGTTGTTCAGCACCTTGAGAATATACCAAAACCACAGGGTGAAAACATCTCTGCCATCACATGCGATTTGTCGGTAAGGAAACTGTGGCCTATGATGGCAATTTTAGGCCCAATTTCCTTGATATTCATGTGTACTTGTAGTTAAAATATCAGCACTGTTCAGTGTTCACAGTTGTTGCATTCGCTTTTGTGTTACACATATGCCTTGTTCAGTAGACGTAGGGGGAATGGGGTTGGATGGTGAGTCTTGTGTTTCTTTTGGTTCCGTTTATCCAATTTTACACATTGGTCTTTGTCAAGAGAAATTATGTTAATAGTTGTCCCAAACTATCTGGTTAAGCCTTTAAGGTTGTGGATTTCTGAGCCGGAGTCAAAACTAGATTGACCTCTAGTTTGAGATTTATATGCTAGCAAACTTCGTTATGTCAAAAAATTACTTTCATCACAGGGTAAGAGAGGGCTTGTGCTTTGTGCATTTTCTAAGTCTAATTTACAAGCGTGGGGCCTTGCCAGGATATCTATTGTTCGAGTTGCACAGTATATCAGCTTAGGCATTTAGGTTCTGTCATATCCATGCCTCTGTTCAGTTATAGTTCAATTGCCGAGTCAGTTGCATGTTGATATTATGATTGATGAGGTAGCTCATTCTAAATATTCTCTCCGTTTCACTGATTGAAGTTATGACAATTATAGGTGAAACATTGTTTTGCATGCATTTCCTACCCTTCTATGGGGGGATCTGAAGTGTGAACTATAACATTTGTGATGTCCTACTTGAACAGGGTCTTGTTTTGATATCATTAAACGGTGCTTGTTTGTCTTCTTCCTTTTTCTTTCCATCTCTAGTAGGCTAGTTTTGAGGCAAAAATTAAGTTGCTCTATTCTTTGTTTTGTTGCTATGCCTTACTTTAAGATCCAAGTCATGTATGAATTTATAATTTTAACAGTTGTGACTGTTAACAGGACTTCCGTAAAGATTGGCTCTCAATATTGATGATTGTTACATCTTCTCGATCATCTATAAACATAAGACATTTGGAAAAAGCTACCGTCTCTACTGGAAAGGAAGGGTTGCTTTCAGAAGGAAATGCTGCATACACTTGGTCCAGGTACTCTTACCTTGATTTTGAGTGTTCAGTGAAATTGTTAAGTATCTGACTTTAGATAGTTACAAATTAGATTACACGGGTGGTAGTTTTGTAGCTACGGTGCTCTCTCTAAATTATTAACCAATTTACAGAACCCATCTCCTTTGCTGTTCCAGTCCTTTCATTTCTTGAAACATCCACACTGCTTACTGTTATCTACACCTAGGTTATGCTGGAACTTCTGAAGGCTTATCCCATCTGCACTGGTCAACTATAGCTCCCTACTTCAAGCTTTCATGTACTTTTCATTTTGTTGATATTTTAGATTGAGAATGTCTCAACTTGATGCAATTTGAGAGTGACTTTCCACATATAATTTGTCATGGTAAATCAATGGGCATATGCATTATTTTGGGTGCTTAAATTTGAAGCGTTTGTGTAATTATGTCCTCTCTGTTTGAAAATTTATTTTTTTCTACTTCAAATATTAAGAACCCCATCCCTTGTCTGCACAAGGGAATTCATTTTGTGGAAACTAAATTATTTATGTTTGTATTTTCCTAGATGTGTTGATGAATTGGACTCTCAACTGTCAAAGCATGGAAGTCTCAAAAAGCTATATTTTTACCACCAGCATCTTACGGCAGTATGTTCTTGTCTATATTTAATGCTTCTTTCCTTGATCAACAGCAATGCATAGGTGCTTAGGAATACATTTTGCACAGTAGTGATTTACTTCTACTAGTTGTATAGGTGTTTAGGAATACCATGTTTGGGCCAGAGGGGCGTCCACAACACTGCTGTGCGTGGCTTGGTGTTGCTAGTAGTTTTCCAGAGTGTGCTTCTTCAATCATTCCAGAAGAGGTAATCCAGCAGTGCTGGGTGGTCTGCTTTTGATTCTGATGAAGGCTGACACAATGATATAATTCTAATTTTTTGAGTCCCTGCAGAAGTAATTTAAAATAGTACATTAATGGTTAGTCTAATTCATTGTTATCAGGTTACAAAAATTGGCCGTGATGCAGTCCTTTATGTTGAGTCCCTCATTGAATCCATCATGGGAGGTTTGGAAGGGCTAATCAATATTCTTGATTCTGAAGGAGGATTTGGCGCTCTAGAAATGCAGGTTCTTACTGAATTCATATTTGCATGCAAAGTTATTTATAAGGCACCAAATGCTGTTTATCAAACTAATTCCTGGAGAAATATCAGCTTCTCCCAGAGCAGGCAGCTTTTTACCTGAATAATGTGTCAAGGATCTCAGCTCCTTCAGCAAAATCCCCAAAGGGAATGGTTGGTTATCCTTTGCCTGGACATGAAAGCTATCCTGAAAACAATAATTCTATTAAAATGTAAGGCATTTGTCTCCTTGCTGCTGTTGTCTTCAAATCATCTGCAATTTCTTTATTTAACTTGGGTGTATCCATTATTTTAATGGCAGGTTGGAAGCTGCAATGCAGAGATTAACCAACTTGTGTTCGGTTTTAAATGACATGGAGCCTATCTGTGTTCTGAATCATGTCTTTGTATTGAGGGAGGTGAGATTGGTGATTTTTCATATACCCTTTCCATTTGAAGGGTCTTATATGTACATTTTTTTTCTGGTCCGCTTGAAGGGTTAGATGTTGCTTTCCTTTTCCTTTATTGGCAACCTCATACTATTGGAGTTTGTGCCAGTGCCCACACTTGTTTGAAATGAAAAATGATTATGATTTCGAGAGAGTTGCAGATGTGGTTTGGGAGGGTGGTTTTCAATCTGGGTTATTAGTGTGGTTTTGTGCTGATTAATTCATAGGTTCCAAGTTGGCCATTGTTTGAGCTGTTTAAACAAAAAATGACAAGACCCATCACGTGGTGTATAGCCTGTCAAATTTAGGAAAATTTATGGGAATTAGATTTTTTCACTCATAAGAACACATTGGGAGGAAATCTCACTACTAAAAAAACTCATTTTTCCAATGGTCAAATTTAGGATCTGACATAAATCTTGCCACTTTGTCTGTTTGCATGGGTTTATAGTCATTATGGATTTTAACAGTTATGTGACATTGCAAACTTTATGCAGCCGGCTATAACATTGTTGGGATTGAGATTTAGTATGATGGTGAAACTAAATTCGAAACTGACCAAATAATAGATTCTTCGCAAGATCTAAGATGATCTGTGTGCAAAATATTTTTTGAACTTCATTCCCCATTGAATGTTAGGGTTCTAGAACTGTAACCTGGTAATGAAAAACAGGCTAAGGATTTCTTCTAAAATGGGGTCATGTGTGCAGTACTTGAGAGACTGTATACTTGGAAACTTCAGACGGAGGTTGCATGCTGTACTCAAGACTGATAATGATCTTCAGCGTCCGTCTGTTCTGGAATCACTACTTCAGAGGCACATGAGCATAGTCCATCTGGCCGAGCAGCATATTAGCATGGATCTAACCCATGGGATTCGAGAAGTTCTACTCTTGGAAACATTTTCCGGACCAGTTTTTTCATTGCATTTATTTGAGAAGCCATCAGAGCAGCACAGTGGATCTGCAGCTGAAGTTGTTTGCAATTGGTACATGGAAAATATTATTAAGGATGTATCAGGTTCTGGGATCCTTTTCACACCAATGCACAAGTGCTTCAAAAGCACGAGGCCTGTTGGCGGATACTTTGCGGAGTCTGTTACTGATCTGCAAGAACTGCAGGCGTTTGTTCGTACTTTTGGTGGCTATGGAGTTGACAGGTTAGACAGGATGATGAGAGAACACACAGCTGCACTATTGAATTGCATCGACTCATCATTGCGGTCAAACCGTGAGATGTTAGAGGCAATTGCAGGTTGCATGCATTCTGGTGACAGAGTTGAAAGAGAAGCATTTGCAAAGCAGATTGTCGATTTAGATACAATAATAGGCTTTTGCATTGAGGCTGGGCAGGCATTGGCATTTGATGAGCTTTTAGCTGAAGCTGCAGGAACTGTTCTTGGAGAAGGTGCACCTTTAATACATTCACTACTTGCCGGTGTAGTTAAGCATATACCTGAAGAGGTGCCTGAAAAGAAGGAAATCAGAAGGTTGAGAGGAGTAGCAAACAATGTTGGTTTGGCTAGTGATCATGATTCTGAATGGGTGAGATCAATTTTAGATGAGGTCTGTGGTGCAAATGATGGATCATGGAGTTTTTTGCCTTATCTTTTTGCCACCTTCATGACATCTAATATCTGGAACACCACTGGCTTCAATGTTGACACTGGTGGTTTCAACAACAATATTCATTGTCTGGCAAGGTCAGTCTTCCATTTCTCTCAACCATGTAATATGGTATATTCACAGCATGCCCATTTCATTTTTTCTATGGACCAAATGGTGAGAAACGAGAACCGAGTATTGAATCCTAAAGTTGAATGGCTCCTAACAACCCCATTTACTTGGGATAGTTCTCAATTAATTGACTTGTCACTTATAGTTTCAAGTTCCTGTTGCAAATTCAGGCAACAATGCTGTCCGGCAGATTATCTTGGATCTGGGGCATATTCTTCCTGATCACTGTCCTTGTAGTTTTAGGGGAAATTTTCTTGCTTGTATGAACGTTATTCAGAATATACTCTATATAGGGATTCCATATTCATAACCATCTATCTTTCTTGCCTGTGAAGATTGTTTTTGGATAAATGAGCGCCATGTTACTGGTATTTTGTCAGTCACAAATTATTTGATTGCAGGTGCATCAGTGCTGTTATTGCAGGAAGTGAGCATGTTAGATTGGAACGTGAATATCAACAAAGACAATCACTCTCAAATGGCCATGTGGGGGAGAATGTGGATCCTGATATACGTGTCTCTGCTGAATCAAGCATAAGAACTGCAATGCAGCTCTTTGTTAAATTTGCAGCAGGAATTGTATTAGATTCTTGGAATGAAGCTAACAGGTAAGGCAATTATGACACACATTTTGATCCCTATTAGCGTGAAATACCTGCTCTAGCAGTCTCCACAGAATTTGACAAGTCTAACCATATGAATCCTGCTTCATCTTTTGAGGATTTCTTATGAGCCTGATTTTAACGTGTTCATGGTGGTTGCACCTCATAACCTCTTTACAATCTAAAATCACTGTAGCATCCTTTACAAGAGTTTTCTCCAGCTGGGTATTCAAGTATGTTCTTTGCATTGTTTCTTTTCCCTAATTAAAGTTTGAAATTGCACAAGCTATGTCTTTTCTGAGTTTTTTCTCCTCCATAACTCATGATTGAATTCGTGAATGTGGTAACTATTCCCCAAATATGTTTTAGTGCTATTTGCCTTTTTCTGTTCTCGAGTCCTCCATGACCTGGAAAGCTCATGGTTGATGATCCTGTTGTAAATGAATTCAGTTATGGATTTACCCCTTTAGAAACAACCATTCTTTTTCTCATTTTTGCAGTCCTTGCAGACAGCAAATAGATTTGAAGTACTGATGATTTCTGGATCTATTTTGCAGATCTCATCTTGTAGCAAAGCTCATATTTCTTGATCAGCTTTGTGACATTTCACCATTTCTTGCAAGAAGCTCTCTGGAAGCCCATGTTCCTTATACTATTCTAAGGTCAATATACAGCCAGTACTATGCAAATTCTTCTTCAATGCCTTTGGCACTGCTAAGTGCATCACCCCGTCAGTCGCCTGCTGTCTCAATAGCATATGCATCTCCTGTAACGAGGCAATCTCGTGGGGACTCAACTCCTCAGTATGGTGCCAACGACTCAGGTTACTTTAAAGGGTCATCATCACAGAGCCAAGAGCACCTGTATGAAACCGAGAGTGGAAGCCTTAGAAGCATGGAAATGAAACCCCGTAATGTTCGTCGTTCCGGTCCTTTAGATTACAGTTCAAGCCGCAGAGTCAAGTATCCGGAAGGTTCGAGTTCTGGTGGCACCGGTCCCAGCCCCTTGCCAAGGTTTGCCGTATCAAGGTCTGGTCCAATAGCTTATAAGTAGAAGACTTTTTTTGTTTTTCCTCTTCTAATGCCTGTCCATGATAGGATTCATCTAGCCTGTATTATTGCTGATGTAGCATGCAGAAATCAACGACGGGTATATCTATACAGCTCCTTCTGATGCATGCGGTTTTTTATTCTTATAATTTATGTTACTATTATATTGTAATTCCAGCCGACTTTTACCCCGCTATATATATGATATTTGTTCCTCTGTGGACATGAGTGCTTCAAGACAGTGGTTCGCTATTGTATTCGAGTTCTGACGTCCAAAACAAGTGAAGAATCATAAATATAGGATGTTTTACTTAGAAATTAGAGCTAAACTAACACATAATCTTGTAACAGGGGGACGCAAAATAAAACCAGTATGATTCCAATTTTGTTGAATATCTCCGAGGGGCCAACAAAAAAAATTTTTTAAAAAAAACACTGCAACTATAGGCAGCAAACAAGAGAGTTTATGAGCTTCTTCCAACCTAAATTTGTAGATTTCAGATTCCATTTTGTTGTAATTTTTAGCGGATATACATAGTAAAATATCTTCAATTAATTGAACACTCGAGTGTATCTGACAAACTTTCGCAAAGTTGATGGATTTTTAATTTATGTTGTTTTTTTTTAGCTAGAGGATAATAAAAAGTCAGCCGCTGTACAAAAGAAGGCAAAAGGAGCAAAAAAAGCCACGACAGAATTTTATAGCATAGTATAGCGGTCCCTTCTGCTGATTCAAGAATGTTTTTCATCATGTTCAGGCATATTAAGGAGGAATGCTAAAAGCTTTGATAAAAATAAAAAAATTCAGCCGCCAATGTTTCAAAAAATGAACAATAGAACATTCACCGAAGAGAAAATTCTTCTAATGTGGGTAATGTAGTACTGATTTTCGCTTAGACCTAGTCGCCTAATGTGTGACCCATTTATGACCTTTTTTAACATCCATAAAGCAAGAAAAAGGGAATAGCATCACAGCAAGCTCCCTAGGTTAGAGGTGGCCAATGGGCTAGGTTCGGGATAGAGGAGGCTTAGGATAGAATGGGCTAAACATGGGTCAGGGGGAGTGCCAGGTAAGAATTGGACCAGCCAAACATAAGATAGGCCCAAAAACGGCATGGACTCGTCTAGATCAAACGAGCCCGTGAGGATCCATTGCTAGTGAAAATCCACAGGTTTGAAAATTTTGTAAAAAAAAAAAAAGGCAAAGTTGCAGAAAAGCCTCCCAAATGGCTCCTAACAACAAAATTAGTTAAGGAGTTGAAACCACCCCTAGAATGTATATTTTTCTATATTCGTTGCTTATGCTACATTTTGAATTTTATCTGGAAAAAGTCTAAATTAAATTGTCTCATGTGGTGGAACATGGCTTTTGAAATGTTGAATAACTTACAATCATTTGCAACTGTTTTGGTACGCTTTATAAATTTGAAAATCAAAGCACAAGTGTTCACCGACAAAATGTGAGAAAAATGTTTCAAATTAGATGAGTTGATAAGGTATTTTTACAACATAACAAACTTTTTCTCTAATGTTTGCTACCTAATTGTGCACCAAGTTTGTTGTATTTTGTAAACATTATTTATATTTTTAAATAATACAAAAGATGATGAGTTTTTAAAACCCACTATTTTGCTAATGTTGATACACTCTTAAGAGAGTTGTATAAACTTTTTTTTAGTGTCATTTGGATAAGGTAAGATTCATTGAGCCTCGGCCAACCCGTGTTTGAAACATCGTTCTCATCATCACATTTCAACCCTTTCGCCCAAATCCTGAAATGGCCTCGATCCACTCACGAGGATTGTTAGAATTGGATATTTACCTCCAAACTTCATTCAAGCATAATGAGGAAAACATTTTGGAATGATAAAAGAATAAGAGGGGAAGATTTCCCATCTTATCTATCATTACCTAAGAGATTTTGGCAATATTAGTTTTAACCGTTACTTTTGAGTCAGCTTTTAGTGTAGAAAAAAGAGTAATTTCAAAGAAATAAACTAGGCTGACCCCTGAAGTTGTTGAGATATGTGTCTGCAATCGGAATTGGGTCTTTGTTGCTTTACAAAAATAAGTGAAAAGTTCCGATGATGAGGTTTCATTCGATGAAAAGACACAAGCATAAATCTAGGTTTATCCTTTTTACTCTTAATTTGTACTCCCTCCGTCTCATATATTTTGCTCTATTTTCCTTTTTGAGTAGTCCCATAACTTTGCATCATTTCCTTTTTAAGTAAGTTTTTTACATTTCATTTACCAAAATATCCCCAACAGATTCCCTTTCTCTCTTGTGTTCGCCCATTTCAATTATCTCTCTCTCTCTCTTCTCCCCTCTCCGGCGACCTTGCACTGCAAATCGGCAATGGAGGTGCGACCGACGGATGCGCGATTGACGATGGAGCTCCGATTCTTTACGAGAGGGACGAGAAAAAGATGAAAAGGGGCTGGCTCGAATCAACGAGGCCAACGCGAATCGGTGACGGAGGTGCGATCGACGGATACACGATTGACGATGGAGCTTCGAATCTCTGCGGGAGGGACGGGCAAAGGACGAAAAGGGGCCGGATTGAATCAACGAGGCCAACACAAATCGATGAGGTGATATGATTCTACGAGACCGATGTGGATCGATAGATGCGCGATTGACAAACGACGTGAATCGACGCCGGCGAATCAAAGGCCGACGCGAATCGATGCTGCGATCGAGGACGATGCGAATCGATGCCGATGAATCGACGATGCGAATGATGACGGTGCGATCGAGGACGGACGAGAATCGAGGATGGCGAACTGATTCCGAGATTGAAGAGATGAATCGAGGACGGAGGGGGCTCGGGTGGGACTGTTAGGGTGGGTTTCGCCGTCGCGCTCTCACCTCTTGCCCTCACCCTCGTCCATCGTCGTTGGACTTTGACGCAGAAAAGAAATGAAATGGCACAATTGGAAAATGCGTAAGAAACAGTAAAACGCCTAAAACTACGTGAAACTCAAATGGTGTAAAATAAACGGGACGGAGGGAGTATTTGATTTGGTTATGCTGTTAATCACAAATCTTAAATACCAAAACTCTCTAAGGTTTGGGGTAATCTACACTTGTGTTCCCCAATTTTCAAATACATACACCTATCCCATCAGAAATTAACTGTGTCATTCTCCATTAGCAAAGAAAAGGGAAAACACCTAAATTTCCCCACCTAGCCTTTATTTACAGAAACTTTACCCCCAACTTAAGGAAAACAAAACCAATATACAAAAAACAAAATTCAAGAGATCAAATGAACCATAACTGATCCGTCTCTCTTTTAACCAAAATATCGAAACTCTTAATCAACTCCAGAAACAATCATACCAATAGATTCTGAACCAATCCAACACCAGACCCAAAAATAAACCGCAAACGGACCCGGATGTTCACTTCTAGTCCGCCACCGATTCGTAAACGCTGGTGTGCTTCGATCCGTCTAAACTCCGGATCTGTTTCGTCGAACAGTAGCAGCATCGATCTGCTATGAAGTACCTCGATTTCCCTAGGACGGCGGCTCCGCCTGAGATGGTTGGTTCAGTTGCCGTCCACAACGCTGGGGAATTCGTCATCGGAGGAGGAGCAGCGAAGCGTTGTCCAGGAGTGAGAGTTGCCAGTGTCGAGGTTTCTAGTCCCCATCCAAAATCGAAGTCCTCCACCACTCTTGTCGGTCACGAGAGAGGCGCTGGCGGAGAGGAGCGGGAGAGGAGGCGTCAGCGGAGAAGAGAGGAAAGAGGAGGCGTCGGCGGAGGAGGCATCAGCGGACAGGTGCGGCTGCGTCAGTGGAGAGGAGAGGGAAGAGGAGGCGTCGGCCACCCCAGAAGCCCCGCTCCCTCCTAGGAAACGAATCGGAAGCCCAAATCCGTTGCTTGATTGGAAGTCCAAAAGATCTCGTCCGGTAAACGGGCTAGAGGACGGAGAGGGGGGCCGACGAGAGAATGGAGAAGGTAAGAAACGGAGGCGAGGAGGGATGGAGAACCGAGAAAACGGAGAGACGGTGAGACATGGAGGGGAGGAGGGACCGAGAAACGGAGGCGAGGAGGGAGGAGGGCGGCAAGTAGGAGCACTGGAGACTTGGGGGCGAGAGATTGGTCAGATGGTTTTAATTTAGGCCTAAATCCATATTTAGCCTCTAAACTTTGCGAACTCGGACACATAACCTCTTTAACTTTGACTCTGTTAAAGCTAATATGTGTGCTTTCCGTATAGCTAAGTGGGCGAAGGAACAGAAGAGAAAAAATTGGACAACTTGTCCCTCTTATGTTTATGCCCTTCAAAGCATCTTGGATGTACAATTTGAGCCCCCTTGAGACTTTGAAATAAAATGTGTTGTTATTGTGTTAAAAAAAAAAAAACCCCCTTTAACTTTGACTCGGTCACACTCACCCCTTGAATTTTGTAAAATGGGACACATAACCCCTCCATCTAACCGAATGACTAATTTTTGTTACTGTTAGTGACCTAGTTGCAACGAGCTGATAAAAATAGTCAAGATTAATACTTTCCAAACTAATGAAGACAAACTTAGGAATTTGGCCAAATTGAACAATATATCAGTTTTTGCCCGTTCCAGTTTAGATTCCATCGTTGGTAACTAGTGAGTCACGAAAACAAAAGTCAGTGGTTCCAGCTCGATGGTCTTTGTCTTCTATTCCAAAATATGTATTTTTTTTGTTTGTTTTTGGAATTTCTTTTTTGTGAAGAAGTCAGATGGGTTTTTGTTCTTGAGTAAAGCTGCTTGATTATATCTCTGCTTGTTCTTTTCTTCTGGTTTTTCGTGTCTGCTTTGAGCCTAGATGATCAATAATTGCTATCTAATGCTTCATCGTTTGGTGATAGTGGAACGCCTCTTGATTAGCCTAAAGTTTCAGATTTTAGATAGATTTCCTGAACTTCTGATGCTAATCGCTAATACTGTACAAAGTATTTGAAATATGAGAGACTAATCAAGAAGGAAAAAAGAAAGAGTTTCTTTTGGTCTCACGAGCTGTGGCAGAATTTTTTGTTTGATTGCTCTGAGAGTATTCCTGTGTGTTCAAAATTTTGCCCTTTTGGTTTCAATTATGTTATGTTGATTTGAACAATCTAACATGGACAAGTTGTCAGGTTAATCTCGATTTCAAGCTGAATATGGAAGTGGTTGAGAAAAATTAATGGGTTTGTTTGTGGAAACCTTGGTTTGGTTAAGTCATTAACATCCAGATTCATCAACTTTTTTTCCTTGCAAGTTAATTGATGCTTACCATACATAGAATCGAAGAGATGAATCATTACTTTAGGAGTCCCCAGGAAAGGAATTTGGAGGTTAGAAAATTCTACAGTTTGGTGTTGTTTCAAGTTTCAACATTGATCCCATATATGTTTCGTCCCTTTATTCATATGCTATTATGTGATCGAAATCATCATATTTCTAATATTATGCCTTCTTGATTTGTTTTCCAAGTTTGGTCGGCCTAGCTTGCCACCGAGCTTTAGCGCAGTCAAGGTTTTTGGCATAAATTGCATCCGTAGCCCCTAATTTTTTATTATTATCTTATTTTGGACCCTAACCTCAAAACTTTACATAACAGGTCCTCAATCTTAATTTTTTGTTTCATTTTAGACCTTTTTGTGGATGGAAAATGTTAAAAAAAAGGGAATTGGCTACATGGCATGTCACGTGGACCGATTTGCCACAGTGGCACAATAATCAAATATTGGTAATGATGTGAAAAGAAAAAAAATAATAAAAAAATAATAAAAGGGAAAACAATAATCGTCGGCGGCCTTCCACCTCCTCGATTCGCGAATCTCTACCAGCCTTGCACCTCCACTCCTCCACCAAGTCGCCCCATTGGCCCCTCCTCTATTCGTACCCAAGCCTAGGCCCCAGACTTGAGATCGCGAAATCAAGGTGGGGAACAAATTGACGGACGACGAAGTCACCCCAGACTTGAAATCGTGAACAAATCGACAGATGTTAAGATCAAGGTGGGGGGAAAAAGAATCGGGGAGGGCGAACAAATCAACTGATGGCGAGAGGGCAAAAAAAAGGGGATAAATGTGGTGAATTTGATGGTGCGAACAAATCGACGGATTGCGGCAAATTTGACTGGGGATGGTGGTGCGGTTTGTAGCAAAATCAATGACTGTGGGCTAGGTTAGCGATGCTAGGGTGGTGGCTGGAATGGCGTTGGGCAGGGGGGAGTGGTAGTCCATGGATGACAGCGGCAATTGAGGAAAAGTTAGGGTTTTGGGGAAGAGAAGTGAAAAGTTAGGGACCTAGGATGCTATTTTGCTTGTTATTCTTTTTTTCTTCCTTTTCTACATTAGTGCCACCATGACAAATCATCTATGCTGGAATGCTAGATCGCTAGTTTGGTCATTTTTAACATTTTCTTTCCACCAAAGATTTAAAATAAAATAAAAAAATAAGGTTGAGGACCTCCCATGTGAGATTTTGAGGTTATGGTCCAAAATAAGATAATAATAAAATATTAAGGGCTACGGATGAAATTTAGCCAAGGTTTTTGTGATTTTGTGTTCATTTTCTAATTATGTCTTCATTAGTTTAGAAAGTATTAAGCTTGATCAATTTTATTAGCTCACTGCAACTAGGTCACTGGCTATAATGGAAGTTGGCCATTCCATTACATAGAGGGTTTGTGTGTACTATTTTGCAAAGTTCAAGGGGTGAGTGTGACCGAGTCAAAGATAAAAGGGTTATGTGTCTGAGTTCATGAAGTTAGGGGCTAAATATGGATTTAGGCCTTTAATTTATTGCTCTCATTTTATTTTATTGTTGTTTAAATTCATAAGTTAGGGGCAGAGGAGCAAAATAAGCATTGTCCCTTTTTGTTGCGATAACGATTTATGGTGTTAACGTTAGAGGCAGTAATTGCAAGTTTCTAAAAAATGAGTGACATAATTGTAGGTTACCTCAAACCTCAGGGGAGTTATGGTATTTTTCACTAGGTTTTTCTATTTGGTAATTTTTGAAACTTTTTGCCATTTTCTCATGTAAAATATGTTCCAATTATTATAAATGTCATTTGGCTTTTCAATAAATAAAATTTAAATAGGTGGTGCTGTTTCCTTCATTTAAAACATCTTTATACAAATTACCAAAATTAATTTTCTTAAGTTTTTTTTTTAAAACAAAAACCGACCCATCCCAGACCAGTACCAGCCTGGCCCATACCAATGCTCGACTTGCCTAAACTTGGGCATAAATATCTCAGCCCATTCTCGGCTGGGCCGGCTTGGCCCACAGGCCATCTTGTAGGTCGTTAAGTACATTAGACAAGAAAATTAAAATAGAGCGTGCCTAGAAAGATTAAATAGCCCAACAAGTAAAGGCCCAAATTGAAGTGCTAGGATGTCTGATTCCAACAGTTAAAGGCCCAGGTTGAAGCATTAGGACTAGGATGTCCGATTTTTAAAATGGCCTAACTACAAGAATAGCCCCCAAACTTGCCCAACTCGAGTGAGTTGGTCCACAACTCAAGACTTACTAAATGTTGGCCCCTTAACTTTGAAAATTTATGCATTTTAGTCTATGCCTTATAGACCACATTATGGTTTCGCTGATGTGGCAATTAGTGGGTAGCTGAGGTGTTAAGGGCGGGAAAAAACAGGCGTGTCCTGCCAATGCCAGTGACTTGTCATTCTTCCTAATTGCCTTGCATCCATGAATGCTTGGTATTCCTGACAATTGCCATACCTTATACCTCAGCTTATACCCCTGTCGTTTAAAACCATAAACGTTAAACTTCTTGAATAGGTTTAACCAATTGACCTGTTCCAACCTTCAAAGCAAATTGTAGGCGTCAAACAACAAACAAGATACACTTCTAGTCCCAACAAGCAATTCGAGGAGCCAAAAGAAGCAAAAAACACAACACATCACGGTAGAGCCGAGGAAAAGAGGAGAATCGATCGCTTTAGAGACCAAACGATGGTCTGTAACAACATACTGGTTCTAACGGTTGCCCACACATCTGTTGCCTTCCTCTACAGCAGCTGGGTCATCTGGCTCTTTGCCTCTAGACCTTCCTTTGCCTTTCGCCGTCGGACACCTATTGCTAATCTTCCTACCTTGATGAGGACAATGAATCTAATTTCGATTCTTCTCAGGCCGTCAACTTGGATGACCATTACTACCATTCCCACTCCGATTGATCAGACCTTTCATCAACTTCTTCCATGTACAATCGAAGACAGAAACCTCTTACCATCGCCTACAAGAACATCATTGGCTCGCTCCGAGATGCCTGGCGCATCATTTCCTCCATCAAGCAAAAGTAGGATGGCTGCAAGAACGACAACCACGTCATGCTCATCAAGGATTACAGATTCAAGGTTGAAGGGGAGCTATCAACTATTTGCGTCAGTTTTCTGAACCTTCTGGACTCGCATCTGGTGTCGTCTACAGTGACTTGTGAGTCTAAGGTGTCTTAATTGAAGATGAAGGGGGATTATCATTGGTATTTGGCCGAGTTTAAGGTGTTTAGTTAAAGTCGACAGGGGATTCTCAATTCATCTGAACAAGCTTGCAGCATGGCCAAACAGGTTTCATTGCTTCTCTGTTGCCCCAAACGTGTAGCTTGAAATTCTTCAATTGTATTGTTGTTCCATATCCCTTGGAAGTGATGACATTTGACAGCTGCCATCAAGACATGGGAGGTCATCCTGCATGGCCTTATTACGATATTAGCACTTTCTGTTGTTTATGTTCTTTCATCACTTGGAATTTCTTTCAAACCTTTGGCTCTGTTGTTCTTTTAAAGCATTATAGATGTTTGCGATTTTATTGTCTTTGTTCATATGTTAGGCCTCCTATGAAAAACTATCATCAATAGGAGATTTTCTGCAAAAATTTGGCTTCTAGATGAATTCTATCAATGATACTAATAAGGTGATTTTTGGGATAGCTCTGTATATCATATATGTCATTGGGCAGCTTCTATTTTTCTTTTAATTGGAGGGTACTCCTTTGACTTTTTCTGGTGGTTTCCATCGAATGTACATAATTGCCACCTCAGCCAAAGCATAACGTCGTCTGTCTGTTACAGTAGGGCATGGACTGATGTGCATAGATTTTAAAAGTTAAGGGGCCAACATTCAGTGAGTCTTGAGTTATGGACCAACTCGCTCGAGTTAGATAAGTTTCGGGGCCATTCTTGTAGTTAGGCCTTTCGAAATTTACAACTTGGTCCCGTACTTCTTCCTCGTTGCGACTGTTGCAATGAAGGCATGGTAGGATTGTCGGCTCAAAAATCTATGGCTGCTTTTGCCTCCTCTTCCTCTCTCCTCCGGTATTCTCCCTCCTCTCTCTCTACACATCTTCGCGCGATCAATATTTGTTGTCTTACAGACGATTAAATTTCTTTGAACAGTAGTTGCGCGACAACTGCGACGTCTTTGGCGAGGTTTAGGGTCTCCTACAACTCTGATTCCATAGCATTTCTCGCTACCAATCGCTCGCGCAGGTACTTTGTCTTCGTTTAGCTTGACAATGCCGTTTTTGTCGCTGGTGCGGTTTCGATTTTCTGACAAGTGTCCGAATTCGTGTTTGCAGATATCTGTGTCGTGCCAGTGCAGCTCAAGACGAAGAGGCAGCAGCAAAAGTGGCTGCTCTTACTGCCGAATTTGGAACCCCAACCATGTAGCATCCACATTACCTCTAGCCTTGGTTGATCTTACATTTTGTTTGTTGAACTTTGTCGCATTGATGGTTTATGATTGAAATTTTTGAAATCTAGTTAGCATTTTGATAAGAGAATGTTGTATGAAACAGTAGGAGAGTTGGATTTCAACTTCTTCCCTTCCCTTGTCTTAAATTCAACCTAGGCTATCCTCTACGTTGAATGGACCTGGCTAGTAACTATCACTTTATCAGAGATAAATAGGCATCTCTAGATTGTTCCAAGAGGATTGAGTGGTGAGAACGGGTGTAAAATGTGATGAACCTTAAACTAATGTGGATCATAAGCAACTGTGACAAAATAGACTTCGATTTGCTGATGACTGAACTGCAATAAGTTGATATCAATTAACAGTTGACTATTTAATATCTGCTCTATCCTATAGAGGAGGGATGCTCATTATTGTTGCCTAATACAAGAACATCGGGGCTGTTTGAACAGTTTGTTGTGAGAGATTATGAAAGGTTATTGTTGGGTTTAGGGTGGCCTTTATTGTTGGATAGAGTATACTTTTTAGCTAAGAGTTCTTTTCAACATCATTTTCTGGGCTTTTGAAAACTTTTGGGGTCAACTGATCTGCAGTTTGTAATTCTTGGGCCTTGTTGTGCTCTCTTTGTACTTGTACTTACACTGAGTTCTGTATGGATGGTTTTCTTTTTAAATCTAAGAAAGGACTTAGGCCTTGGAATCTTTGATTTCCTTCTGATCCAGTTTTGATAAAATCGTTGCTAAAGAGATCCCTGCAACCATTGTTTATGAGGATGATAAGGTCCTTGCATTTCGCGACACAAACCCCCAGGCTCCTGTTCACGTTTTAGTCATTCCAAAGTTCAGGGATGGATTAACGCAGCTCATAAAGGTGTGTTCTGTACATGCTTTTTCTAGTTTGCCTCTGCCCCTGCTTGCTAGTAATGCTATTGCTGTGAATCTGGTCTCTTATTGTCCCCTAAACTTGATCCTGAGTTGCTGTTCATCAGTCTCTCTAGATTGACTCATCTAATCTGACAGCTTGGTATGAGAACATGTAGTGCCTAGTATCTGGGTCTTGTTCTGCGAGTAAATCTAACTAATTATGCCCAATAATCAGTATGAACACATGCGCTTCTTTGAATGTGGAGAGGGGTTTGAAGGATTCCTCATATTCTAGTAGCTCAGTTTGGATATCGTTATCTGTTTACACAATTTTCACTGCAGTTATCTCATTTCTTTGTTAACAGATTGTTAAGGGCATCCATGTTGAAGATTTGCTGGAGTTTCATACTTAGGCAGAACTGTTGTAGTTGACAGCTGTAGCTTTCTTAGGCATATGATTTATAGTTGACAGCTGTGGCTTTCTTAAGCGTATGATTTATAGCTGATAAGTCCGTAAGCAGTTTCTATGTACAAGGATTGGTATTCCAGGAAAGTCTTCAGACCCTTAATTAAGGTCTTTTATTTTCTTTTTGCCTTTTGTCATCAGGCTGAACCAAGGCATGGTGAGATACTTGGTCAACTTCTTTATGCAGCCAAAGTTGTTGCTGAAAAGGAAGGGCTTGCTGATGGATTTCGTGTGGTTATCAATGATGGTCCTAGTGGCTGTGAGTTCATCAGCTTGTGTCTCCATAGTTCAATCTGTTCTTTGTTTCTTACTACGTTCTATCCCTGGCTACCAGGTCAATCGGTTTATCATCTACACCTGCATGTTCTTGGTGGGAGACAAATGAAATGGCCGCCGGGTTGAAGAACATGAAATTGAATGGACACAGTGTGCGCCTTCAATGTCCTCCCTCCTCTCTTTGCGTGCCCCGTTTCATTTTATTTTTGCCTGTTGTACCTACTTCTGTTATCATTTCTCAGTAATAGAAGTTCAATACAATATCAGCAACAAGTTCAGTCGCTTTTCGTTGGGACTGAAGTCATACTCCCCTGCAATACTTTCAGTTTTTCAACCATTTGCAAATCAATTTCATGGGCTAGTCTGGGGTCTTGAAAGGATTTGATGTGATCAAACCGGAAATCAAATTAAACGAATCATGTATAGCCAGTGCCTTTGTGCTGCGGCATCTATAATCCATTTAAATTACAACTACCAGGCCATATTCTGATCGGAATAGGTACAAGGGTTGCTATAAGTCTTCTACACTGGCAATCTCCAGTATGATGAGGCTGTCAAGAGCTGCAGCCATGAGCCAACAACACAGGTAGAACCACAAACAACAATGGTGTAGATATATTCAGACTTCCGATCGCTTTCCACTTCCAATGAGAATGTACGCTCAGAAAATAAATTAGTTCTCCAAGCTTGCATGTCCCTGATAGAATCCTCTGCTCGCTGTGTTTTTGCCAAAAAAACTGTGCTGGTCTTACGTGCCTGCAATAGTATTTTTACAATGGTTCGCATTACAAAGAGCTGATCAATCCAGTCTGGTTGGAGCACATACAAGAGCAATTTGGCTCATCAGAAGCCCTCTTTACTAGCCTCCTGTCCCGATTAATCATCAATTTGATGAGGGGCAGCTTTTGTGAGACTTGCCGCCATATTTCATTCACTGCCCCATTTTGATCAGCATAGTCATAATATCGCTTTACCTGAGTTTACGAAAGCATGCACTTAGTGACTCACTCAAATGAAAAGTTAGTTTGGAGATTACAGCTTTTTCTGAAAGGAAAAAACAAAAAGGGAAAGCCAATCTTCTCACTAATGAAACCAATTGTTTGCTATTGCTACATTTACTACGATCCGAAAAGAGTGGAATTCCATGTTATCAATCAGGCATCTTCAATTTAGGGCTGATGAAGATCACATTGAGGCTTCAGCCTGAGTTCTTTGCTGGAAATTTTGTCACCAAGGGCAAAGGGATCATATGTCTCCAAATGTATAATGCCTCCTTTTACCATCTTTTTAGGCAATACGTGAAAAAAACTCTCCACTAATTTTGTGTAGAGGAAGAAAACCTAAAAGATTCCTACTTGGTTTTCACTATGTCGTAGACCACAAAATTCCACCCTTTCTTAATCTTTCATCCTCATGCCCTCAAAGGGATCATCTTAATTCTTAGAATATTGATGCGGGTTCCTCTGAAGGAAACAAGATTGGAATTTGAAAACTTAAAAAGTTGAGGAGGAGGGATATGTGAAGTGAAAACAGTACAAACCTGTCTCATTGCTTTCTGATACTCTATAATTGTCTCTGCTGGTACTTTTCTCAGCATGGAAACCAGATATCCTGGCCGTAGAGCAGCTTCTGTTTGCACAAATACCGAGAACTTTCTGTAGTCTATTTTATCTTCAAAAGGTAACTCAATGCTATCACTGACAATCACTGGGACGCACAAGCTAACTATGGCATCAAAAAGTCGGCAGGCTGATGGAGTATCACCAGCTGGGTTCAAACAGAACTTGGATGTGTGCATTCCCTGAGAAGCTGCTCTTCTATTCTCTCTGGATTGAGTCCCATGTTTTATTATGACATCTTGTTCATTTTCAAGTATTTGAAAAAGTAAGTCACGAATTTTGCCGCCCTGCAAGAATATTAGACAAATGAATCAACCAAGACTAAAACCAAAGGGATTCAAGAGCTAAATTTCAAATTCATCCAGCAATCAAACCCAGGTGCATTAAATTGCTTGCATCTTGCAAGCACTACACATAAGAAATAAAGACTCAACCAACCCCCAACTCAAACCAAATCCATCCTAAGAAGTGCAAGTGTAATCCAATCCGAAGCAAGAACTACCCTGTTTAAAGCAGCAAGTCAAGTAGTGATCTTTCAGAAGAAACGACTTAGTTTTAAAGACTGAAGGATATCTCTGGCTGTTGAATCATGAGGAACTAGAAACAAAGGTGATGCAGCAAATAAAGATTTGATAACAATTGCCAGTATGAGGAAGAGGCAGCAAAAATCTGCAGATTAGAATTTTGAGCAGCCAGCCTTTATTATTGGATAGAAAAGATGCTAGAAGGTGAGTCAAGCCTCAAATTACTCTATACATACCCAGAACACCAGCAACCATTTTGCCACTCAACTATATGTAAGCAACCATTTTACCACCCAACTATATGAAACAGCATTCTCTACGGGATCTTAATTTGACGCTATTGATGAGTCACAATTTAACTTAATGAACAATCAATTTACAATTGCATATGGTCATACATTCAATCCAACAACTATATGATGCTTCCAGCTCAGGACCTTCTTTTACACACCAGAGGGCAGTCATTTAACCAATGGAAGAATGTGACTGTTGAACTTCCTAATAAAGCAATGATGTATTGCATATCTATATTATAAAGAACAAAATAAAATATTTGCAGCTCCACGGCCATGCATAAGTTAAGATTTACTCCATGGGACAATCTCATAAGAACTACTTACTCTGGATGAATCTGACTGAGCAGACTAGTTTTCTCAGGAAAGTAGGCACATTACAACTCTCTCTAGTTATCAGAAACATCTTATCCTAAGCAAGGTTGATTCTCTCATGGGCTATTAGGGGGAAGGTGAAGCCAGCGAGAAACTGCTCAAGCAGGCAAATCTATTACAGAGGGACAAAAGAGGTTGGTCAAAAACAGGTTGACTGGGCTAAACTCAGAAGTGTACAAATAAATGGAAGATTTGATGTACATTCTACTCGCATTTCAAACTCACAGCCATGAATAATAGATAAGAATTCTCAAAAACCCATTTCTACAAGAGACAGTACGAGGCAACATACTGAAAATGATTTAGAAACCCGTGTGATCGTGAATGTTCCCAGAAGCATATTGAATCACTGAAAGATAGCCAAGTCATGTGCAAGGCCTAAAGGTGTCAACTAGCTCAGTTAGTCACTCGAGGCTTTTGTGCCTTCTCTGGGAAGAGGAAAGGCTAAACAAAGGGAGAGGACTTTAGTGTAAGGTAGCTAGGGTGCACAGAACAGGGATGCCAGTCTCCCACTTCCGGACAGTGCTTCAGTCGTAGCACCATTATCAACCAACAAAAATGAAACTCCAATCTCCTAAACTCACAACAAGGACTTAAATTCAAATAACTCAAACCAACGCAAACTATCATATGAACAAATGCACCAAAACCAATAACCCAACTAATAAATTGAGGATTTAACACTCCAAAGAAACCCATTCAAAAGCCAGCAAGCTGATAATTGACTGAAATCCATTTCCCTTACCTCTTTCCGATACCTGTTCCCCATGAAAAATAGCAGTGTCTTCCTGTCATCGACTCCGAAATCCCCGTTGTAAGTGCTGATCCGGTGCGAGTAAGGTATGATGACGTCCTTCACCAGTGACCCCTGATCCGGCCTGAGACGGCCAAAGTCCGCGACCAACAAAACAGCATTTTTTACTCGATCCACTACACGATAAAGTGCATTCGGATCACCCGCAATTATCACATGATCCCAACCACCGTTCCTCCTCCAATACTCCTGCCCACGTAACCACTCCACCAGCTCCTCCTGCATCTGCTCGTCGCTGTAACCCGTGCCCGAACCCGGCGGCTTACCCGCATTCACGATCAAGCTCAGTGACGAGAAGACGGGAACAAAGAAGAGGTCGGCCTCTTCTGGGTTCGACACTCTAATTACTGGGGACGCAACCCGTTCGGATTCTAGTCGGGCGAGGTCCGAGAAGAGAAACCACTCGTGCATATGCTGGTGGCCGGGGTATTTGAGAGCGGTGACGTCGGGGACGGCCGATCCACCGCGGGCGAGGCGGTGCTGCTCGATGATCCCGTAGGTGAACCTGTGCGGAAGGTCGTACATAAAGATCTTGACTTTATTTTCCAATTGGCTGGGGACGAAGTTGAGAACCTCCCGGGAGGGGAAGTCGGAGTCCTCCTCGGAGGAGGGGGTAGTGGGAGCGATAAGCGGGGTGCGGAAGAAGGTGATGAAGAGAGCGTAAATGGCGAGGAGGAAGAAGAGTGTGGCAAATAGGGTTTGTTTGAAGATGGAAGATTTTCGCGCCATACTGGGGAAGAAGGTTTGATGGGTGGAGGAAGAAGGTGAAGCGGGTTTTGATTTTCTTGTTTTCATCGCAGTGCTTCTCACGAAGGCTACTATGCCTTCTTCCTTCCCTCTAAAACGCAATGAAATTTGGACACTTTGGTTTATGTTGCTGTTTATATACAAGTATATCCACTAAAGCCAAATTCTTTATGAATTTTACCAAACCAACTAAAAAAATTAACTATTTATCTATTTTTTACAACTACGAATCAAATGTGTTACATCTATGAAAATTTTAGGGTTAATTTACAATTTGCCCCTAAAGTTTAGTGAAACGACACTTTGCTCCCTTCTTATTTTAGAAATATACACTGTATCTCTACCTTTTTAATGCAGTCCAACAATAATTTCTCAAATCTTAATTTAAACATTACAATAGTCATTTTTTAATAATTTCAATTTTAACGGTATTTTTTATAGTTAATAAATATTTTAAATTATTTATTTTTTTAAATGAAAAATAGTTATTTTTTTAAACATTAATTAATTGTAAAAAATGTACCATACAAGTTAAAATTACTTGAAAATAAATATCATATAAAAAGGTCGGGCAAAGTGTATATATTTAAAATAAAAGGGGTAAAATATAATTTTATCTAAACTTCACTCGGCACATTGTAGTTATCTCAAAATTTTATATAAAAGCTTTTATACATTTAGCACACTACTCATAACGGTGGAGATCGGTCCCGCACTGCCTGGCAAATCGGCAAAAGTGTAGAGGGACGTGGTTTTTTCTCCTCTAACCTGGGTTCGAGCACTTTTTTTTTTTTTGCTCCTTTTCCTCAACCTTTAGCAGCCTACACTTGTAATACATAATTCTATGTACCAAAAAAACAAAAGTTGGAGGCTAGAGTCACTAGATGCCCAAAACTGAGAGATCTCGGGTTTAAATATAATTATTGGGTGAGATTTTTTTTATGAATATTGAATGAGTTTTTATCTCATTGTTTAGAGTTTGGACTGAATCCAACTTGTATTTAGTTTCTCATTTAAATATATGTTTAATGAAAGTAATTGTAATATTTGTATTATACTCATTAATGGAATATATCAGATATAGTTTTTAACTAATTACTGCATTTGTCCTACATCTTTTGCAACATTTATTATTTTGAACCGTCTCAAATTTTTGCAATATTTCAATATCAATAAATTACTTTAACATATTATTATTTAAACCATCATTTTAATACATATTTTTTCATCTTTTTTTATTTAGTGTGAAAATTTAAAGTTATATAAAAGTGAAAATATCACAAATTTTTTCTTTTTCAATAACCTAGGACAAATGGAGTATATGTTATGAATGAGCTTATTCATGATTCTGGATATTAGGCATTATTTATTTATGTTGCTATATCACAAGCAAGTTGTGAATCAACTATTCAAATATTTAGGTTAAATCCTGTCCTCTTGATTCAATTTTACGAATTTCTTGATTTAGAGACCAACTAATCCAACTTCTCGTCAGGAAGTCAATGTGAATTATTGATATGAAAACAATATCTCTAGTTAAATTTGACTCCTTCAGGAAAAAAAAAAAAAAGGAAAAACAAGCTAGATAAAATAAGGAATGCCATTTTAGTTTAAAAAATTTGACATCGATAGCGATTTTGTTTCTGGGAGCCCTAAAACTAGGCAAAGCAGTTGACAAGAAAAGAAAAATGGTACATGTGCAGAACTGATGAAAGCATATGAAATTATCACTGGTACAATGCTACCATCATGAAGTCAAAATCTTTCATGTTCGGATTAATACATTGATCTCTCCAATCCTTGTACCCCATCTCCTTTTAAACATGGGACCGTGTGAAAATTAGACCCCTAATTTTTATGAAATTGATTTTGCCTTCAATTTTTACTCGTTTCGATGGTAGGAAAAGCCAAAATTTAATCAAACAGTGTAAGAAGTATTCAAGACCTCAAATCTGAATGTTTTTGCAAAACAAAGCCACAAAAAATGTGAAAAGATTTATTGGTACCACTGATTAGTACAAGAAATGGTCACTGCACCTAAAGATGGTGGTGGACATGTATCTGTGACTGATCAAATCAATGAGAAGTGGAAACTGCATGAAAGCAAACAAAGTAACAGGAACACAAGCCGCCAAGTCTATTAGAAAAGCAGGCAAAGCATTTTGCTGGTCAAACAGGACGAGCATACTGGCGCAGAAAGCTACCATCATGGCTGCAATTGAGACAAACAGGGTCACAAATCCCATCACCAATTTGTTGGGCAACGAATCGAGGAAGTCTTCTTCTGCGTAGCGCGAGGTGATAATAGACAAGAAGATTAGTATTGAGGACACAGAGGAGAAGAGAGCCAAGGCATCTGAAACAATGAAGACTTTGATCGTCTTTTCTGTTAGGAGTACAGGCATGCCTGTTGTGTTGTTGTTGCCTCCTGGTACTGTGAAGGCAGCAGCAAACACTACCGTGGCTATTAGAGTTGCAACCACCATGCATGAAGATGCAGTGTTTCGCATCCATTTTTCACCTTCTCTTACGAGTCGTTTATGCTCCTCTGTGAATAAGAGTTGAGGTGTTTTGCCTTCATGATTCTTCATTTCCTTATAGAGTGGTTGTACAATCTTTTCCACTTCCTGCAATAGAAGAAGTTTAATACTGATACAAAGGCCAGACCTGTATTGTTATTTTATTACTTCTCTTCATATTTTCTTTGCAGAAGCAACAGGTGTATAATTCACTGAATTTATAAACTCACCTTGAACCAAAGAAGCTCTCTTCGCAATTGTAATGCAGCACCAGAATCTTTTTTAAGTTGACTTAGAGGGGCAATCTTCGCAGCCAAATGCAGCAAGTTAGTGTTGTTATCATCTTTATAAGCTGCAATAAGATCCTTCAAGGAGCCAATCTCATAGATGAGATTAAAAATCTTCTCTTGACGATGAGACACGGCAACGTGAAATATGCTGCGACTTTGGTCATCAACTTTCCATATAAGATCAGGATAAGATCGAATCAGTAATGTTATGAACTCAACAATGCCCAATTCTGCTGCAGTGAATATTAGCCGAGATGGAGCCCTGATCAAGTCTCCTATCTTGGAGTCATCAAGGAAAAGAACCTGGCTCCAGATTTGCTTTGTGAGTTCAAGGGCTTGCAAATGCATCAGCTTCTTTTCATATATCGTTTTCAAACCTGTAGATGCAATTCTCACCCTGTTATGCTATGTTCATGTTTTGTGCTTTGATGGCTATATTTGATGGGAAGTTATAGCTTTTGGGTGCATACCGAGAAATTTCAGAACCGTCCATGATATTGCTTTCAGGGCTTGAACAACTACAGAATATACCAACGCTGTTAGAGGATCACTATAATTTAATTTCCTTGCTGGAGCACACATGACATATGAGAGAGAGAGAGAGAGAGAGAGAGAGATTACCCTTCATATTGTTCATGGAGGAAGCTACCCTTCTATGGTTCATATAAGGATGAGAATTTCTTGGTAACTCCACATGAATATCTGCATTTGAGAAAGTAACAGCATAAGTTGCCTGCCTTAGAACGTTTCACCTTGCCAAAAGTTTTTCTACTAACATGGGTAGATAAATCTCTGAAATGTTCCCAGATGAGTTCCACTGAAGAATGCAGAGGGTTTTCGAGCTAATACATGAAGGGCAGTCTCTCCATTTCCATCTCTTTCAGTAGCCAATTTTGGATGGAGCTTAATCATTTCCAAGGCCACATCTGGTTAACATTCAAGAATAACCATCAACCAACTTCCAGCTTGATTCTTAAAGTTCTCCTAATCTACAAATCCACTGAGTCAAAATTACTGACCAAATAGATCAGAAGTGATTGTGGCAATCAGAAGCCCAATTCGCTCCCTTTCAGTGAGGTGTTGGTGGGTCAAAGAGAAAAGGTACCAAACCATTTCTCTGTGCCCGAACAGTGCTGCCATGTAAAGAGGGGTCATTCCTTGGCTTCCCCGGATCAAGGGCAAGTCCTTGTTCTTATTTACCATCACCTCAGCAATCCTTTTGATCCCCGAGGCTGCTGCAAAGCACAGTGCAGTGTTTCCAACTCTGTTCTGCAAAGCTAGCTCATCAGTCTTCATCCATTTCACTAGCTCCTCAACAAATAACACATGATTTGCACCAGCTGCAATATGAAGAGCTGTGTCTAGTCCTCTTGTAATTCTACCACTTGCTAAATCAGGATTTCTCTGCAGGCATGCTCCAGCAACTCTCCAGTCACCTTTAAGCGCTGCGAGATACATTACATGCCCGGCAGTGCCTGCAGTTCTTGGATACTCTGGAAGTGTTTGCTCCCCTGGCCATATTTCGCACAGTACAGTTGTAAAAACACCACTAGAAATATTTTCGCACACCTCCCTTAATAAAATTGCCACATTTCATCTTTCAATTATTTCTTTGTCGAAATTTAGTCTTGTAAAGTAGCACAATAGACTGACAAAGAAGCGCAGACTTGAACAATTTAAACCTTCAAAGTGCAAAGTTTTATGCTCCTAATTGTAGTATGCAAATTTTGGGAGGAATTATACATCAGAACTTCCCTACAATGATTGGTTAGCGAAATTTCAGTTTGATTCTTTTGTCATGGTCTAGAGCATGGCTGACTTACTGTGAAAGTTTCTTTCTCGGATAAGCATGAACACAGAAGGTAGGGAAGACAGAAAATAGACCTGGAAGAGAGTGAACTCGTGATGGAGAGAGTGGTTGAGTTGATCTTTCTTGGTGCTCGCTTGGGGCATCATTGATCCCGTCACTTAGTTGGGATAAATAGGAGAAGGATGAACAACGGGCGCCAAAGGGAATGGATAGGAAAACATCATGAGAAGAAATTCCATTGAAGGAGATATCACCATGAGACGTATCAATCTTAATATTGTCTTCAGCTTCAGTGTTGCTCCTGAAGGAGCTTTCTCTGGTTTTATCGGAGTTGTAACCAGATTTTGTCTCCGGGAAGCAAGATCTTAAAGAGGGGTTCCTTTCATATAGAATTACAGGCTGTGCTTGCATTCTCAGTTGCTATAGTATCTACACAGAAGAGTAGGCAAAGAGAACAAAGATGAGAGCTATCTTATTTACGAGAGAGAGCTTATAATTGAGCTTGAACAGACAAATGACGATCAGAAAATCAATAGGTGGCTGCAATGACAATACAGGTTTTTCTTTCCATACAAAAGCTTAAATAAGGGTCAGAGAGAGTACTGAAATCTTTGACTGGTTGCAAACGTAAAGTCTTCACGGGGAACTTTGAAAAATTTGGGGAAGCAAGAGACATCAAAGGAACACTTCTTTTCTAGATGAGGACATCTTCAATTCTGATTTTCAAGATCTAACACGCAATTCGTTTTAGGCCTAAATCCACAAATAGTCCCTGTACTTTGGTAGCACGTACACATAACCCTTTAGACTATGACTTGGGTTGACTCGCACCTTTAACTTTGGTAATTGGGACACCTAAGCCCCTCAAGTGATGGAAAAGATGCATGTGCTATCAAATGATATAATTCCATTACAGATTTGATGTCATTTGTTTTATGATGACTAAAATGGAACTAATAGAAATTTTTGTTGTTTTCTCTTGGGTTTATCTCTCCTTGGTTTCTCTCAAAGTAGACAAATTTAAATTTGTCACAACGGCTAGCTGGAGAATGATCCACACCATGCTGACCTTGAACAGTACATGGCCCACATTGACATCGCCGAGAAAGATACCCTCAATTTTATCCGATTTCAACCCCCAGTTTCAACCCTCGATTTCACCCTTAGTTTCATTCGTTGTTCGCCTCCACCATCCTTGATTTCACTCATCGTTTGAGTCCCCCATTGATTGCGCTTGCTTCCTCAACCATCCTTGATTTCGTTCTCCATCGCCGCCTCCCAATGCATTCCGGCCGATGGAAGAAACCATGGAAGTGTTCAGGTGAGTTTAGGGTTCGGCTATAGAGGGAGACGGGGCAAGATGGTGGCTCAAGACTAGTGGATTCAATGGGGGATAGTGGTGCAGCAAAGCAAGGATGCCGGGCTAGGGGGAGTGGCAGTCTAGGGTTTTGAGGGAGGGGAGTGGCAGTTCAGGAAAAGTTAGAGTTTTGAGAAAAGAAAGTGAAAAATCAGGGACCTAGGCTGCTATTTAGTCTTTATTCTTTTTTTTTTCTTTCTCTTTTTTACTTTTCCATGTCAGTGCAACTGTGGTAAATTGCCTACGCTACCATACCACGTGATCAATTTCGTCAATTTTAACACTTTCTGTCCATCAAATGTCTAAAATGGAATAAAAAATTGAGGTTGAAGACGTCTCATGTGAGATTTTGAGGTTAGAGTCTAAAATAGGACAATTATAAAAGGTTAGGAGCCATGGGTGCAATTTACCCTTGAGATACTGTGTAAGATGGTTTTGACTTGTCAGGTGGGAACTTACGACTACAGAGACATAGACCCTCTATTAAGTTGAGTGGACTTATCATTGCGAGTTCAATGTTTCAGCGTCATTTCTTGGAAACCAATATATTATATGTAGTAGCTCATACTTTTCCACTTTGTAGTGCCATAAACGAACAACAATTTCTTCTAGCATATAATATACTCGCAGAAACGTGAACCAGAGCAGTTAAATTAATCAATCAAATTTTATTGCTTCCCCTAACAAAGAAAAAAAATTGAAATTGGACCTGGCTAGATGGATGACGATCTACTTCCCATGGCAGAGCAGAGAATTGGAAAATGTCTTCTTCGATACAGAGATGAGAAGGCACTTTCTTTAAAGCAGGTTTCGCATTCCAGCTATGATAAAGCTTACAGCGATCCATCTCCATAACAGATGGAGCTCGAACTGGAGAGCTGCACTGGGAGGTGATGAGTTGATAAGTGGAGCTCCAAGTGAGAAGAAAAATGGCTGTATTTAAAGGGTCCCAATTAACACGAGCAGCGTCCAGATCATCAAGCGCCTAGCATCCCAATATCATCTCCATTGCAGGAAATGGAGAAGCTCGGGTCGGACTCCTTTAGGCTTTTTAACCACAAACACGGAGACAGAATCGAACGGGAGGATTTGACGACTGCGGCTGAAGACCAGGAAGAGGAAGCCAGACAGTGCTACAGCAGTGAGATTGGGTTCAGCACGGAAAATCGTCAGAAAACGACGCTTATCGATCGCTGCTTCACTTCATAATTGAAATTTTAAGAAAATCGGAGCAGAACGATTTCTGCTACGCTCGGTCCATTCAGATGTGGAAGCTTCATAGTCTCAGTCGGGACTTGATCATGCTGGAGAAGCAGAGCCAGCTGCCATTGTTTGTCCTGCAGAAGCCTTTCGAGCTCGCAAGCCGCTCAAGGCAACAAGAGCATCTGCAACACCTGGCTCTTTCGCTCCAGAATTCTCGCCAGAAGAACGCCATTAAAACCAGACCAAACTGAGCAAGAACAATAAGACGGACAGGAATTTCAGACCCGATGAGGATGACAATAGACTGAAAGAAGCCGGAATGATGATCGGAAGCAATGCGAATTCGCCGACATTCCAATGCGTGGGGGAGGTTGCTGAAATCCCTCCGCTTAACATCGGTCCAGAGCATCTATTTGAGGATTTCAATTTATTGGGCTAATGGGTCTAACGGGGTCAACAATTAGGCCCAATCCTTATTTATTGAGCCTGTTTTATTCTACCTGGCCTTTCGTAATCCAGCCCAAGCCCGAACACAGCTTCGGGTAAAGGCGTATCCATCTCATTAGGGATCCATGTGTCCAAGCCGTATGAGAACATTATCCTTAAATTCCAGTGAAATTTACAATTACCCCATGAGATTTATCATAACTTACAATTTGTTCCTTTATTTTTGAAAAATTATACTTTACCCCTAATTCTTTTATACTATCCAATAACAACTTTTAAAACTATAATTTAAACTGCACGATAGTCATCTTCCGATAATGTTAACCTCTCCAATATTTTTTATAGTTAATAAACATTTTAAATTATCAATTTTTTCTTTTTGTAAACACATTTTTCTTCCTATAAGTGCATATCAGTATTTTTTAAAAGTCGGTTAGCTATAAAAAAAATACCAAAAAACTTAAAATTACTGAAACATGATTATCAAATAGTTTAATTTATGGTTTCAGAAGTTGTAGTTAAACACTATAAATGAAGTAGGGGGTAAAGTGTGGGTTTTTTAAAATAGAGGGACAAGGTGTAAGTTAGATCAAACCATAGGGGAGATTTTACAATTTGCTCTAAATTCCATCATTATTATACTTGAAAAATACTAAACATACCACTCTCTCGTTCGTAGACAGTATTAAATTGTTATAATATTTTTATATTTAATAAATTATTTTATCATAGTATCTTTCAAACTATCTTTTCAATATATATATATATATTTTTCAACTTTCTTAATTTATGTGTACAAAAAAAAGTTAAATGTAAAAATAAAAATAATATATATTTTTCCTTTTTCTTAATTTTGATGCTAAGCTAAATACTTGATAGATTTTGGGCCGGAGGGGGAAGAAGATACATCTACAAAAATTTTCTTACTGTAGACAAAAAACAAAAGCTGCAATAGCCATCTTCAGCACCGGACTGTTACAAATTTATTAATGGTTGACGGTGGAATCACTGATGTTACGTAATACTGTAGGTAAAGGCGGGCCTCCCGGGCAGCCCGTCGAATCATGGCGGCAATTAAGGCAAGAAAGGGATGGAAAATGAAAATTGGAACCTGCACATGCATGCGGACACATATTTAGTGTCATGTTGGAAGGAGTAGGGCACAGGGCAGAGAGGTGTTAACCAGTGAACTTGACGATGACACATGATGCATTATATGACCTACCCCTTTTCCGTGTGTGAGGTAGCCAGCCACAAAACTAATATCTGTTTTTTTTGCTAATTCAAAAACTCAGTAAAAAAAAAAAAGGAATTTCGTTATTTTTAATTTTATTGGTTTTTTTCTCTAGAACTAGTTTCATTTTGAAGCTCAAATTATATCTTCCTAATAATCAGTTGAATAAAAGACTTTTAGAAAGTAATTATTTTTTTTTTCAAAATTTTTCATACATTACTTAAAAAAAGAAAATTTAATAAAAAAATACTAATTGATTTTTTTTTTAAAAATAAAAGTTCTTTTAACTTTTTAAATTATAAAATTTTAGTGATTAATATAAATAAATAAATAATAAAATTTAAAAAAATTAATGCATTAAAAAAACTTTTTTGGTGGAGTGGGGGGGCTGCTTTTGCTTTCATGCTGCCTGCCTATGGGTGTGAAAGTAATGCAATAAAAAGCCAGGTGTGAGAGCTAAATTACATAATTTTATTATTTTGGGTCATTGTTTCCGCTCTAACACTTCTACCCTCAGTCTTCTACTTCCATTTTTACATTATTTTTACTTACTTAAACTTCTAAAAATTGATACCTTTTGACTTTTACTTTCGCTTCCAACGTTCACTTTCAAGATATTTAATTTGTGGGGCTTACGGTGTCTGTGCCAACCACCACGCACCCAAGAGTCCTACCACCAGACAAATAGTATAGTACCGTTTTTGTTGTCCTTTGAAATCGTGAAACGTGCGTCACGAGCCTATATATGGGTATGAGTAATTATTAAAAGGGTCATGATTGGTTAAAGAAAACTTTTGGCAAAAATCACCAAAGAAAAATATTGTTTATGTCGGAGCACAAAGCGCCACTATTATTTTCTAGCTTAAATATACCATCAATGTTTCTAAATATGTAAAATTGGCTACTCTGTTAACTTGGAATAATATTTTTGTATGATATGAGTATATTATGTGGAAAAAAAGTCATTCATGTTAATATTTTGAAGGGTTTTTTTATAGTTATCCTTGAGCTTTAGGTAATATTACAATTATTTTCCTGAGGTTTAAAAATCTACACTTATCCTCCTGCTTTTAAATGCTGTCAGTCGCCCGTTAATCAAAATTATAGGCAACCACCTTGAATTTAGTCTGATTTACAATAATACCAAAAATTTTTAAAATTTACAATTTTTTAATATTGTCCTTCCCCTTCTCATCTTTTTACTTCTATTATTCACAACCGCCACTTCGACTTCATCCATCTCCACGCCTCCTTGTCTCCTTATCCAACATCGCCTTATTGTTCCACCACCTCCTTCCTTAACCTTGTCCCCAAAATCACTTGTCATCATCATCTCAACCCATTGTTTCTCACTCAAATTCGCCTCACATGTCATTCCGTAAATCAATATAAATCGAAGGAAAGAAGATGAATGCCAACGCTTCAATGCCTCTAGCCGCTTCAATTTATTTTTTTTTCTAGAACTATATCATTTAAATATATAATTAATAATCACTTAAATAATGTTTTTAGAAAATAATTTTTTTTGTAGCCAACTACTCTCTCCATCCCATTTATTTTGCTCCAATTGAGTTTTCACGTAGTTTTAGGCGTTTTACTGTTTCTCACGCGTTCCCCAATTTTGCCCCTTCTCCTTCATCGTTTCTAGTCTGATTGCAAAATTGGTTAACCGTCCTCAATTTGTCTCCTCGATTGCGGAATCGGTTCGCCGTCCTCGATCGCATCGTCCTCATTTGTGTTCTCGATTCACTGGTGTCGATTCGTGTCGTCCTCAATCGCAGCGTCGATTCACGTCCGTCTTCATTTGCATCGTCCTCGATCGTAGCGTCGATTCGCGTTCGTTTTCATTCACAACGTCAATTCACCGATGTCAATTCAGGTCATCCTCGATTGCAGTGTCAATTCATGTCGGGATGAGGAGGCGCCGATGTGGTGGCTGCCATGGCTGATTGGAGGGAAGCCGAAGGGTGAGAGTGTTTAGAGTCCAATTCTAGTTTGGTTAATAAGGGCATAATTGTCTTTTGAATAAATAAAGTTTATTAAAAATGGAAATGGTGCAAAGTTTTGGGACATCCCTAAAAGGAAAATGGAGCAAAAATTTTGAAACAAAGGGAGTAAGGAAAAGAAAAATCAAGAGAAGATACCAAAGTTTTCCAAAAAAGTGTTAAAAAAATATACTTTTTTAACCTTTTTAAATATAAAGTTTTAATCGATATTATTCAAGTTGAGTGAATAATCTCTATATATCAAAATAATTACAAATAACTCATTTGTTAGGATAATTGTCAAATATGTAGCAATGTTGATTTATCTCATATTTTCAAAATAATCTTTTTTCAACATTTCTCTTTTTAATTTTTTCTTTTTATTTTATTTTGAATTCACTACATGAGAAACTAGCTTTTGAGACAAATATAATGGAGCAAATAGTGCATTTATCTCCAATACCAATATTCAAAATTTGAGGCAAAAACTTAGAAGCATATATTATGTTTGTCACTAATTAATATACATTGGAGACAAATAAAATGAATCAAATAAAATATCTGACTCTATAAATCTATTCAAAATTGGAGGCAAATAATTGGAACAAAATATTATACTGTTAATAATTAGAATATGATGGGACAAAAATTTTTTATCTCTAATAATTAATTCAAATATTAGAGGCTTATATTATAGTTTTCATTAATATGGGCAAGATTGTTTTGCAAGCTTCTAGAAAATTTGATGAAATTTACAATTTTTTATATTGATATTATTATTACGTGTTTGTTTTATTATTTTTATGAATGAACAAATCTCTTTCATGGTAAGACTTACATATATGATTTATATAGCTCTTAATCAATAAACAAATTCAAATCTTTGAGATTGAAAAACTTGACAAAAACAACGTAAATTTCACAAAGATTGAAAAAGGTAAAGTTGAGCTCAAACAAGGCCAACCCCTAGGCTTCATACTTGCATTTCTAGATCACATTGGCTACTGCATTGACATCCTCCATGGCGGCTTCATGGGAATTGGAGTTTAACTCGTTGTTAGTGCCTAAAAGTTGGAAGGCGACGTAATTGTTGCAGTCTCGAAATTTCTGCAGCATCCCATGATTGGCTGTGTAGATGGCGCTAGCAAGGACTCCAGGTAGTCTTCATAAAAGCATGATAAGTGTTAGAAGAATAATATCAACATTGATTTATTTGTCTGTTGACTTTATATATTTATTTTCTTACTTTATATAATTCATATGGTTGTCTATATTTAATTTAGGTTCCATTGTACATAGAAGTGCGAAAGAAATACATATTTATTAACTTCAGTTTACATAGTATCATAGCTCAGATTTCGTTTCTCAAATTTGTTTCAGCTTTGTCATTTGTTACTTATTGGTTTGAGTTTGCTTCTGGTGTGACGGCTTGCATGTGAGGGAGAGTATCAAAATCACACGTTACACAATAAAGGAGTTACTTGGGCTTGATATTGTGGCGAAATCTCTCTTTAGTCTTCACTTATTGACAATTGATTTAAGTTGAATGCTTTAGCATCTTATTATAATATCATAATACCGTTGGCTTTCTATATTTATTTTCTTACCTTATATTATCAACAGGTTTGTATTATATATAGACCCCATTGTGAATATAAATAAGAAATACATACTATTATTTAGTTCAATTAACAATAGTATTGTACTTCAACCAAAGTCCAGACAAAATATATCATGAGTACAGAAATGTGAGGACGCGCATTGTATTCAAGTTTAAAGGGAAACACTCTTCACTAATTCGGCATTCCACAACACAACCCTACCTTGCCAAACTAAAAAATTTTAGGGCTTAAATTCGTTCATTTCTTCACTTCCCACTAAATTCCTTCCTCTTTATGGCGAAATGAAAGCTTGTAAGGGCAGTGATTCTACGGAGAGGCTTGTTTTGTGGTTCCGCTACAAATTAAGAAAATAGCTCGATCGAGCAACAGCGTAGCGTATTGTCACGGTGAAGACGACGGCAACGGTCATGTGGATATGGCGGCAGAGGGAAAGGAAAGACGGGGACTTTGGAAAACGGTTTCGGACGGAGCTTAACAGCGGCTGGCAGAAAAAGAACACGCTATCTACCATGGGTCAATTCAGGTGTACTGGGTATCAGAAAAATTCATGCAAGGGCAATATGGTCAATTCCTGGTGAAAGAGCGAAAAATTTACTACATGTTACTGGCAAAAGAATGTTTGGTGAGAAACTTTGGTGCAGAATAACTGGAGAGTGGTCCTTGGCTACAATAATTATGATTCGTAGTCATGCATAGCACCCATATGTAATGAGCCATATATATGCATGGGTCCATTATGTTCCATCACTACAATAATCATAAAAGCACCAAAACCGTAAGCATCTTCATGCATAAATGGAAAACATGATCAGTTGAGCATACGCAAGTATTTGTACTTCCGGTGTCACCTTCCAAATCCAGAAGCCTACACGCCGAGATTTTGCTTCAGGTAATCAGAGTGAATTGTTTCACTGGGTGAAAGAGTGTATGGATTTGCACTTGTTTCATACTGTTACTTAACTGGGCAGGATACTGTTTCCCAGGCATTGGGCCTAAGCATTACTTGTTTTCATCCAAGTGGATGCTTTCTGACTTCTTTGGTTTTTGTTCTTGTAGTGCAAAATGGGGTTCTTGGACTTGTTTGTTGTGGCGCTGATGCCAGTCCTGAAAGTGCTTTTGATTACTGCTGTTGGCTTGCTTATTGCCATAGATCGCATTAATCTGCTGGGGCCTCAGACAAGGCACAGTCTGAATAATGTGAGTGGACATGCTATACTGATTTCACGCAGCTGGTTACTAATGAAATGAATCAATGATCTCAAAATGAAAGATTTCTCCTTTTTACTCTTGGTCCAAGAACAGATCATTTTCTATGTTTTGACACCTGCTCTAGTGGTTAGCAATTTGGCTGAGACGATCACATTCGACGATTTGGTTAGCTTGTCAGTCCACATTCCGTCCAATTTCAAGTTTCTTTTATTGGCTTTGAAATTTCTAGATTTGATTCTTGAAGGCCCGGTTTGCGTGCAGATGGTTCATGCCTGTCAACATTCTTCTCACCTTCATAATTGGGTCTGTGCTAGCTTGGATTTTGATAAAAATCACCAGAACCCCTCCTCATCTACAGGGACTTGTCATTGGTTGCTGTTCTGCTGGTACTTGCTGTTCGTTTCCTGGATGCTTCCATTCGAAGTAATTGTTATGTTGCAATTCTTAGGCCCAAAATGGTTTGGATTAGAATACCAACGTGGGTTCTTACGTTTCCTAAGGAAATTTGGGGAACTTGCTTCTCATCATCATTCCGGCAGTCTGTGAAGAATCAAATAGTCCATTTGGAGATTCATCTGTTTGCTCTACTTACGGCAAGGCTTATGCTTCACTATCTATGGCAGTATGTTTCTCATTCACTCTTTATGTCGCTGTTACCTCAACTGCATGCTCAATCTTTTATTCTACTCAGATTGTGGCCGTTCGGAATGTTACCAGGTAGGAGCAATTTACATATGGTCTTACGTGTTCATACTAATGCGGGCATATGCAAGCATGAGAACAGAAAATGGTGGTGACGATAACATTTTCAATGAAAAGTCTCTGGAACAGAGCTCAGAGAGTTGCACAGAACCTCTACTACCTGCCACTGATCCAAATGTAGAAGACTGTGAAGCCCAACTGGCACCTAGCAGCTTTGATGGGAAAACCACCAAGGTCAATCTCAATGGCAGGGCCGGTTATTTGTGTTGCCTTTGCCCTCTAAGTGAGGATTGTTATAATAATCTAACTTTCAGGTTTCAGTTTTGGGGAAGAGCATCCATTGCATCAAGACATTTGCGAAGAAGATCAATCTAAAAATGATACTTGCTCCATCAACAATTGCAGCAGTAAGCTCAAAATTCTTGGTATTTTTTTTTTTTTCAGATGTGTGCATGTAAGCTTTGTAGATAAGTGAAGAGATTTTTCAGAACTTATCCATACAATACAATGAACTATGCATCTAAAGATGAACTTTAAATTTTGACAACATAGAATGAACATACTTAAATCCTCTTCTTTTCCAGATAGCTGGCTTCATCATCGGGACTGTCTCACCAATCAGGAAGCTGATGATTGGTGATAGCGCACCTCTTCGTGTAATCGATAGCTCTGCTTACTTCCTGGGGTATGTGATCTATGGTTGGCCTGCCCTAAAATACGCTGCTTGAATGAGGGGGAACTTAAAGGAATCCAACTCTTGAAAAGGCCTTTGTCATTAGCCATCTTAATTGATGATATCTGTTATCTACATATTCACAGATTATGAAATGCAATAATCTCAACCTTAATATTCCACATACAGGGAAGCAGCGATTCCCTGCATAACTCTTATTGTGGGTGCAAATTTACTCGAAGGTGGTTTACTTCTCAACTCTTTCTTTCTTTCTTTCCTTATTTTTTTTTTTTTGGTTTTTGGGGGGGTTTAATAAAACACCCTAAGGGTGCACATTTGCTTCTCAAGTTAGGAGTAGATTAGAAAAAGAATTTTCAGAAGTAGATGTTTCTTCTTATTATCAGGTTTGAAGAGGTCAGGAGTGGGAGTGGCACTCATTATCGGGATTGTAGCGGTAAGAAATATAATTTTGCCTGGTGTGGGGATTGGCATTGTCAAAGCTGCAGCCTATTTTGGCATGGTTGGATCAGATCTGTTGTATCAATTTGTTCTTCTGCTTCAATATGCCCTTCCTCCAGCTATGAGTGTAGGTATGGTTTACCAGAATTTAAGTTTAGTGCTTTGCTTGTGATCCCGTTTTCCAATCATCAAACTATGGTGGAGGTCAACAAAGTTGTTGGATGATCTCATCTCAGTTTGGTGCTAACCTTTAATGTTCCAACTGGTAGGTACCATAACGCAGCTGTTTGAGACTGGACAGAGCGAATGTTCAGTGATTATGCTCTGGACTTACGTGGTGACTGGCTTCTCGCTGACACTTTGGTCAACATTTTACATGTGGATTCTTGGTTGAACATAATTACTTGCTTCCCTTTTCTTTCCTTCGTGTCTTTCTTGGCTCCTGTCTTTGGTAAACTGTGATGTGGTCACGGCTAGCAACTGTGGCGCCTGACCAGACCTTCAGCTTCACCTTCCACGTAGAACCCCCGGGGTGGCATTTCTACTGTGAGTTATACGTAAGATGGTTTGGAGTTTTGCGTGTGTATTGTACAATTTACGTGTGCCATACTGTTTGGATCTTAGTTAGACACATGACATGAATGCGATCGATTGGGACGTACATTGCCTTGATTAGCGACTAATGTCTGTGGCCCTACTACCCATGTTTTTCAACTTTGAAAAAAGAAAAGAAAACCACTCTGCCTGGTAGTCGTGCTGTTGCTAACCATTCCTTGTGTCCCACTCCCACCAACACACCCCATGATCTGTTCTCCTGATTTCGGACAGACAGACAGACAGGTTTGACTTGCCTAAGAGCCTAGTTAATAAAAAACATTAACTTTTGTCTTCTCTTATCCCGGGTATATGTTTTGGACCTTATTGCTATTACAGTAGGCTAGAGCAACTTTGGGCTTTAGAAAGACAGCAACCCGGTTCATCGATCAATGAAACAGGCCCAGGCATAAATCCTCGTCCTTGAAAACTGAAGCACTCCGCTGGACGGAAGGAAGCACCCCAGAAACTGGGTGGAACTTGTTAGAGCCCCTTTCGATACATGAGCACGAGATCCTTTAAACCAAGGCCCTTGTCCGGTTCCCAGATCCTTTATCGAACTCAATCTTTAGCCTTATACACGAACTGGGCCAATTTAACAATTTAAATACTTTTGAGACCTGAACGGAGAAAAGAGAACGAAAATTTTAGGAGTGAGAAACATTCAGTTATAACCAGAAAAATTGAATAATTGACTTTTTTAATTTGGGTTTTCGGTTATCAATATTAGATGGATGATCAGTTTTTTATTAACTAAATACCTAATTTTTTTTTTTTTCAGTTTTTGGTTAGGTGTTTTAGAAATTCGATAATTGAAATAACCAAATGTATGGCTTATGTTATTTTATGTAATGAGCATTGATTAAAAAGAGAGAAATGAAAATAATAAAATCCCTAAATTTATTCATACAAGGATTAGACTCAAATCCTAAAATTTATTTGTGTATAGATTAGGCTTAGGCCTGAAATTGAACAAAGGAAAATAAATAATGAATTTTGGATGCAAGTATATAAAATTCAGTTAAGCAATTACAAATTGAAAAAACAAAAAAAAATTTCAATTTTCAATTATTTCAGTTTCCGATCCATATTCTGTCTATTCGGTTCTTAACCCCTATGATCGAGAATTAATTTTATTTTTTGGGACAATTTAGTTTCAAACCGAATGATCACCTATAAAAATTATAGCTACAAAAGCATATCAGAATTAGACATACAATCAAGATGTTAAAAATATATCATATATTAGACACACAATCCACAGAACATGATCTTAACCCAAACAAATACATATCAGAACAAGACAAAGGCATGTCAGGATTAAACAAATAAATCTAAAAAATAGACATATAATCAAATTGAAACAAATATATCTAAAATCTAAATAAAATGGCCTAAATCCTAGACAATTACTTATCAAAACTAGACAAATGCATCTCAAACTAGATAAATGAATCTTAGAATTAGATAAACGATCAAGTGAAATAAAATGTATCTCAAATCTAGTCACATGTTTATCTGAACTAGACAAATACATATTAGAACTAGGTAAATTAATCTCAGAAATATATACACAATTAAAGCAAAACAATAGTATTTCAAACATAGATAAAATAATTTAATATTAAATAAATGCATCTTAGAACTAAGTAAATGTATCTCAGAAATAAACATATAATTAAAATAAAATAAATACACCTCAAATCTAAACAAGATAACAAACGCACCTCGAAAATAAATAAATTTTAAAATTAGAAAAATTATTATAAATAAATGTTAGTCAATATGGATCCAACAAATGATAGATAGGATAGCCACTGTGAAACTCAGAATCTGAGATACCGTTTTCTGTTTCCTGTTACTCGCACGAATTAATGGCCGAAGTGGCCCCGCACGAATTTTCCGTTTCCTGTTACTCGCATTGCTTCACCAAGCGACCATCTCTGGTGTTATTATTTTTCCCTAACAATGACAAGCCATCAATTCAACAAATCTGATTCTGTGCTTCCGGAAGAGCAGGTCCCCATATTTTGCTGCTGGTAAATTATGGGCATGGTTTCACCGATCTCCATTTCAATTGCATTTTCTCGATTAGCAGAAGTTTGAGGCTGTTATTTATTGTGCAAGAAACATATTACTTCTCAGGCTTTATCTCTAATCCGAGCGTTGTTTGTTTCCTTCCAAGAGGGCCGTTCCGTCGTCAATTCAGATTAACGCCAAAAGTTGGGTGCTTTTCTTTGTATATAGTTAGCGGCTAATTGGATTTTGTTTTTTAGAATTTCTGTGAGAAATGGGGTTCTTGGATTTGTTTTTTGTCGCACTAATGCCACTTCTAAAAGTGCTTTTGATTACTGCTGTTGGCTTCTTTATCTCTATGGATCACATCAATCTTCTAGGGACTAAGGCAAGGAAGAATTTGAATAATGTGAGTGGATGTCACGCTCGCACTTATACCCAACTGGTTACTGATGAAATGACTCGATGATCTCATACTAAAAGATTTATCCTTTTGGTCCAAAAACAGATCATTTTCTATGTCTTGTCACCTTCTTTAGTGGCTAGCAATTTGGCCGAGACAATCACATCCGACGATTTGGTTAGCTTGTTAGTCCACATTTGCTACTCCATCAACTAGTTATTTGGCCAGTTTGGTCACTTTTACAGTTGATTGTTGAAAGCGGTGGTGGTTTATGATCTCCAGGTGGTTCATGCCCGTCAATATCCTTCTCACCTTCATAATTGGTTCAGCATTTGCTTGGATTTTGATTAAAGTCACCAGAACTCCACCTCAGCTAAGAGGCCTGGTCATTGGTGCTTGTTCTGCTGGTACTTGCAGTTCCTTCCCTAACTGCTTTTGCTTGAAGTAGTTTGTTTTTCCTATTGTGTTTCTTTCTTTTTCTCAGGGAACTTGGGGAACTTGCTTCTTATCATTATTCCTGCAATTTGTGAAGAATCAAATAGTCCGTTTGGAGACTCATCTGTTTGCTCGACTTATGGCGAGGCTTATGTTTCTTTTTCTATGGCTGTATGGTTCTTATTTTCTCTCCATCCCAAAGTTACAGTTCTTGCGTTAATTTTTGATTATGTGAATTCTCAACTTTTTAGGTTGGAGCAATTTACCTATGGTCTTACGTGTATGCAATCATGCGGGTATATGCAAGTAAGAGCACAATGTCCTTGGAACAGAGTTCAGGAAGTTGCAGCAGAGAACCTCTCCTGCCCCCAACTGATCCACATACAGATGCTTACAACGTGCAACTGCTGCAAAGCACCACTGTTGAGAACAGCTCCAAGGTCAGTCAATCCCAATGGCAGGGCTGGCTATTTGTGTTTGCATTTGCCCCTTTAGTAGTATGTCCCCCAAAAGACATGGCTTTCAGGTCTCAGTTTTACAAAAGAGTGTGTATTGCATCAAGACACTGGCAGAAAAGATGAATCTGAAAAAGTTTCTTGCACCGTCAACAATTGCAGCGGTATGTTGAAGCTGCTTCTTGATCTTAGGCGCTGGGTTCATAGTCCATATCTGCCAACTAGTTTCATAACCCATCAAACAGACAATAACTATTTCAATATCGCATTATTTTCTTTGCCATGCTAGCCTCTGAACTTCTCTATCATCATCTTTGTTTTCAGATTGTAGGGTTCATCATTGGGACAGTCTCACCAATCCGAAAGTTAATCATTGGTGAGAGTGCACCTCTTCATGTTATTGATAAGTCTACGCACATACTCGGGTATGCATTCTAGGCAGCCAGTGTGCTTGCACTTAACATGCTAATATTGGAAATAGAGAATTTTATGAAAGGATCACATAAGAAGCCACAGACAAGGAAATTAGCCTTAGTACTATACTATTTTCACATACAGGGAAGCAGCAATTCCTTGCATAACTTTGGTTATCGGTGCAAATCTTCGGTCAGGTAGATTCCCTTTCCCCCTAAATTTGTAAGCAAAGGATTGCTTGGCCTTTTGTCAATCAAAATTAGACAAGAATGCGGTTAAGTTGTAGGTGTGGGTGTGTGTGTGTTTCAGGTTTGAGGAGGTCAGGAGTTGGAGGATCAGTGATAATTGGGATTGTAGCAGTGAAATGTTTGGTGTTGCCTGTTGCGGGCATTGGAATTGTGAAGGCTGCAAAATATTTGGACTTGGTTAAGGGATCAAATTTGTTGTACCAATTTGTTCTTTTGATCCAACATGCCGTGCCTCCTGCAATGAATGTAGGTATGTATGTGATCTCTGCTGGGACTTGAAGATAAAAAAAACAAAAAGCTAACCAACAGCACCAACATCCAACCAACTTACATGTGCATTAAATTCTTGCATGTTTTTTCCAAAGTATTCTAATTTGAATAACAGTTCCAATCCCTAGTATTTTCAGTTTATTTCACGTTGACTGTAGCCTTTTATTTTAATACAACACATGTCAACCACGGGCAGGCACAATAACCCAACTCTTTGAGGCTGGCCAGGGGGAATGTTCCGTGATTCTGCTTTGGACTTATGCGGCGGCTGCGTTCTCGCTTACGCTTTGGTCAACCTTTTACATGTGGATTCTAGCCTAGGCTTCATTCTTTTTTTTTCTCTTTTTTGGCCCCTTTACATTTGTGCATTTTCCTAGATTTGTTCATACTTCGGTGACTTGAAATATTTATTGCCTGTGATTATTGAGCTCTACCCGTCTTCTACCAATAAAATTTGATCTGACAAGTGACTAGATGATCCTCTTTGTTTAGTGTCAATTTCAGGTATGATATGAATAAGTGATTATTCCGCACATTCTTGCTATTTTATATTCTAGCCAACCAAAACTATCATACTCAACTTTTTGCTGTATTTCCACGTGCAATGAATGAAAAATGCGACTAACTTGTTTATGCAATTATAAAGTTTTATATAGACTAACTGTTTATGCAATTGAAAAGTCGTACCAAGACTTATTTAGGGAAATAAAACGTTGTAGGACGAGTAGGTAAAGTTTTAAGACCAAAATGCACTTTCCCCCACAACTAATGCTACAATATTACATATAGTTTAGCACAAAAAATGCAACATTTCCTAGTTGAGGAACAAAGTGCAACATTGAGCATGGCGCGAGGACTTTTATGCAATTTACCATAGTTTACAAACGAAAAAACTATTGTGAGAGAACAAGTCAATTTCTTTAGTTCATCTCCATTCGTAAGCCTATCGAATCTTCTCGCAACATTCTTTTCATCATTAAAGTGGATAGCTATGCGTAGATTGAAATCCATGTAAAGTTAAATTTTTCAAAAAGGCCATTGCCCCTGGGACCTTTGTGTTCTTTCTTCGTTTGGACTTGATTCAGGCTTTCTCTAACTTGATCAAATAACAAAGTGAATTTTTATATGCATTCTGACCTAATAGATCACTACAACAAAATATTAACAAATGCTCTGCAATTTTGGTCTGTGTGTGACATTATAAATTAGTTTATCTCTTAGGTCCAATATTCTAGCCTAACTTTAATTGATTAATTAAGGCCTAACTATAGAAATAACCCCCGAACTTAGGCAACTCAAGCGAGTTAGTTCAAAACTCAGCACTCACTAAAACTTGGCCCCTAAACTTTGAAAAGCTCTGTAAGTTAGTCCATGAGCTATAGTATTAAACGAATGACGTTAGGGAAAGGATGATGTGGCTTTTGGTTAGTTGAGATATAGTTAGCTTTCCCATTTATACTCTACTCTAAAGTTATTTTTCATTTCTTCATCGTTGAGCTCTGTCACCCTTTTCCATTTGAACTCTGGATCGAAGTTGATGTGGGAATTACATCTCAATCAAACTCTGGTACTTAGAAACTTAGGACTCTATCCCTCACTTCCATTTGCAGCCACATGGGCCAGGGCGAATTTGTCTGAACTTTTGGTTCCGGGAGCTGATTGTCGAGACTTGCCATCGTCTAAAAAAATGACAAGCTACGATCCCGTTTCGGTGAATGAAAAGGGCTGATTACATTCTCCAAATCCCTATATCAATTCCCCCTGACTCATCAAGTTTCCAATTCCTGTTGGATTTGTCGCCAATTTTGTCTCGATTGTTGCAAGTAACAGCAAGGACGCCATAGATGTCTCCGATTCACAGTCACCATCGCCACCGGGATCTCTCCGATTCACCATCCTCCAATCACCGTTGCCATCGCGGCCTTTGAATCACCGTTCTGCAATCACCGACCAATCGTCCTCCAATCTCCGATATTGCCTCTGATTTCTCCTCTGATTTTGCCTCTTATTTCATTGTTACCGTCGTGTTCTCCCCAATTTGGTATCCTCCAATCGTCGTCACCATCGCCGTCTCCAATTCGTTGTTCTTCAATCGCCGATTCGTTATCCTCCAATCTCCAATTTCGTCTATGATTTCGACCACCCTCTGCCACTTTGGTTCTATTTCGATTCTAGTCTTCACCAACCATAGAAACATAGTGGCGATTCTTCCTCCTTATTGCTGGAAAGCAAGGGTTCTCTGTTTTGAAGAAATTGGAGATAGAAAGCTGTTTCATGTCCCTTGATCAGTCAAGCTGGGACTTCAAAACTACTGTTTATTCCACCTCAGCAAGCCATTAAACACCACCTAAACACAACCTAATGCAGTCTGTTTACTACATTATAGAATGGACTAAAGTGCATTAACTTTTAAAAGTTACGCAAACTTTTGTAAGTTCTGAGTTTTGGACCAACTCGCTTGAGTTTAGCAAGTTCAGGGACTATTCCTACAGCTAGGCCATTAATTAACACCACTTTTTTGTCAACCAGATTTTCAACTGTTAGCTTGGTTTGCAGAAGTGTTTGTACTAAATTAAGTGCACAATTACGAGCCATGACTGAGCCAATTAGATAAACCTCGCATGCATGATTAGGCTCTTTGGGGGTTGGCGGCAGGGGTTTTAGGCTTGAGAATTGAGATCCAGGGCCGACCTGACGTGCTTTGTTTTTTGTGTGATGTTGTGTCCAGAGTGTCCTCATCTCTATGTGCAAAAAATAATCTCCACAAATTGCATGGATAGGATTTTCATATCAAATAATCTCTTTAAAGTTGGCATTTTTCATATCAAGGTCCTGAATTAGATTTAGGATTTCTTTACATGAGTTACCTCAACTCAACCTCCTCCACAACTTATTTCAATTCGTAAAAAAATGCATGATAGTTTCTTAATCTAAAGTTATGATAAACTTGAGGTGGAGAGATAAGCCTGCAATAGTGTTTGAACATTCACATATGAAGAAGCTGACATCCTAAATTCACTTGGAAATTTAATAACCACTAAAGCAATGTTTCAAGTGCATACAAAAATTTTATCATCTAGAATTTTACCTTTTATGTGGACAAAATGAGCTGCACATATAAAAAAAAATTTGGCCAAAATGCAACATTGGACTCTCAACTTTGGTGACTGATACAAGTTAGCCCTTAAAGTTTAACTCGGTATCACTTAATACTTTAAGTTTCCAAAATTATACGAGGTAGTCCTTCATTTATCAAGAAAAATTATAACCCTGGCCCTAACTTCCCTTGTTTCAATAAAAAAAACCTTGTCATTCTAGGCAGTTCGTTCATACCCAACTTTTGGATTAATAAACTTTATTAAATTATTAACTACATAATCAACTGATTAAATTATTTACATAACTAAATGATAGTTAAAAAAACAACACAGTAATTTAGAGAAATTTTTAGAATATCAACTTTTACTGATATCATTTGTTTTTCTTATAAAATGATTGTTTCCTCATATCATTTTCTCTAAACAACTACCCAGACAAACAACCCCATTTTTAACTAAAACATTGTTTGGTTTAAATTTCAAATGAGAACATTTTTTTTATACTATATCCAATTACATGGTAATAGATAAATTCACATAATTAATTTTTTTAGTAAAAAAGGCTTTATTTTGGTACTAAATGGAAAATGCATCATGAGGAAACAAAGGAGACTAGTAGTGATGTAGTTGAGGGCAACAATCCAGCTTAAGATTGATGTGGGCTCGAATGCTATTGCCCCATGCTATCGGTGGCAATGCCCGAAATGCAATGGCAACGAAAGGCAAGACAAAGAAAATGAGGCACAAGTCTTGGTCAGGAAACCAAAACTAAAGGCAGAATGGGAGAGGCAGCAGAAAGAAGTGCATACATGAACAAAAGAGAGGAATTAAGAATCAAAGAAGATGTTTGCTGTTTTTTTAAGTTTAAAAAATAAAAAAGAAAACCTGATATTCACTTAAAGATGGCAACAAAGCATATCGGACGCGAATACCTCCTATCCGTCATCCATGCACACAGTTTTTTTCCTACCTGACCCACGAGTGAAAAAATGTTACCTGCACCCCTGAACCACGAGTAACCCATGTAATATTAATCTGTCATTTTAATTTCATAAAAATAAAACATAAAACATTCATTCCAAATTCATTATCCACATCAATACATTAAAGTCAGTAAAGAAACATGTCATTTTCCGCATCCAATAAAACATCAAACAATAATTGGCACAACAACGTATTTGATCAAATAACATCCAATATTCATAAACAAGAAAATCTCTCCACATGCTTCATCTCACGCTTTTCTTCACTTCTCTCATCATCTCCTCTTCATGGGTGCATTTTCCTACAAAATACGCACAAACACAAAAGACCAAGAGCAAAACAAAGACAACATGAAGTAGTGAGTCATGGCGTGTAAAAGGGGTTGAAGGGTCAAGAGACCAATAGGCAAAAAACAAGCTGTGCATGGATGAACAATTAGGTCCATGATTTAACTGCTGCATAAAAATAAAATAGTCAATCCAATTTCAAGCCATGCAAGAAAATGAACATTTTTGGATCAGGAGACCAATTGGCAAAAAATGGTGAAGGGTAGACTAAAGGGAGCAAATAAAAAAGCAAGAGAACATGCAAAAGTATAGAAACAAAATAACACTTTCTACCTTATCATCCTTCATATCCTCATAAAAAGTGTAACAACCAACATGTCCACTTGAGCTTAATCTTACATAAAAGCAAAAATATGATTAAAAAAATATAATTCAACAAAGAATTATATGGACTTTAAGATACCTTTTATTTCATCCCACAACCAATCCTATGCATACATTAATGCCTCCAATGTCTTTGGATGAAGTCTATTATGATGTGGCTTACAAATCTACCACTAGTACTAAATGTAAATTCTAAAGTAACTGTAAACACTGGAATGACAAGAACATTAGGAACATTAACTCCATTAGGACTATTAACTTGGTGGAGGAAACACAACAATTTTTATTTCTTTATAGCAGTATATAGTTTACATCCTCTATAAACAATAATCCATCATATACACACATACACATTATCAAGTGTTCCCAGAAAGCATTAAACACGCAAAAAAAAACAAAATGATACTTAGTCCATCCAAAATAAAACAAGACCAGAAAAACCTGATTTAGTGACTGAAAAATTTCAATTGTATTGCTTGGCAAGTTTTGAAATCACAAACTAAGGAAATTAACAGAGAAAAAAATTAAGAAGGCTAGACCTAGGAAGAGACACTTGGACTCGGATTCACTGTCAGTTCATCACTCGGGCTAACTGTCAATAGACATACGAGAATGCAAAACAACAGCAGCAAACCAGCAATTGTCTTTGTCACTTGGATTCACTGTCGCACTATCACCGACTCAAGAGATCAATAGAAGATCCAAAAAATTGAGAAGGTTGGGCCTGAGAAGAGGCGAGGCATCGATTCTAGGATGAGAAGGTTTGAATTGATACGCCGTGATTGGAATTGAGATAGTGAGATCTTGAATTTGGAAGACTAAATGGGAGGTCTATGGCGGGCTTGAGTTTAGATGCTGAAAAAAGGAAGAGACAAAGACAGGCTTAGTTTCAAATGGCTGAAGGAGAGAAGCAAGACATCGGGTTATGTGACTAGGGTCTAGTTATTGTTATTAGTTTTAACGGTAATATAGGTATTTCAAGCCTTGACAGGTTTCATGGGTAGACTGGGTGGGTTTACCAGTGATGGATACCTCCTACCTACCATTCGCTCGTCCCCGCGAGACGAATATAATTTGCTTCCCGTGTTCACCCCATCGTATATATTTTTATCTGTTTACCCATCCATCATGGTCAAATACCTGCGTGGTAGATTTTGACCACCCGACTGCCATCCTTATTCACTATTAAAAAAAAGGCCAATTTCCAATGGCCTCATGTTGGAAAATTGGATTTTCCAATATGAAGCCATTAGAAAATGGCACGTTGGTAAACCATGCGTTAGGAAAAAAAATTTCCAATGGCTTTAGAGTTAGCTGTTGATATTACCAATAACTAAACCTCGAAGGATCATTGTACAGATCTAATATTGGATTGTTATGCGGATATGATTTTAAAAGTTTGAAATTTTTTTAGTTTGAAATCTTGTTTGATTGTTGATCCGGTTTCGAGTTTGTGAATTTTGTGTCTGATTTTGAATTTTTATTAAATATAAGTTTAGTTATTTTTTTAATTTTTAGTGAATTTCAGTAAATTTTAGTAAAATATAAATTATAAATTATAGTTTTAGTAAATTATACATGTTATTATAAATTTTTGTACTAATATAATTTTAGTAAATATTATTTTTAGTGACTAAAAAATATGAAATATATTTTTAGTAATTTTTTTTTTTATTTTTTTGAAAAAAATTTCTATTGGAAATTTCCATCAGCTTGAGCCATTGATATATTTCTAATGGATTAAGCCGTTAGAAATAATTATACGTAGTAAGACTGTTGGAAATTTTCAGTGGCTTATATTCTAACGGCCAACCCTTGGCCATTGGAAATTCTTTTTCGAACTCGTGATTTGCCAAAGTGTCATTTTCCAATGGCCTTGTGTTGAAAAATTAGATTTTCTAATGCAAAATCATTGGGAAAATGCCCTTTTTAATAGTGTTTGGATCTTAACTCAATCTAGCTTCCCCTTAGCTTCCTCGAAATACTAGCTAGCTACTCATCTCTTCCTACCTCTTACTATCATATCCCTCCCTAGCTAATCCTTAGTTAATCCAATTAGATTATTTCTGGCATTAGTGTTAAACGTTGAAAAAATTATCTAATGGTAGCTTTTAGCATTAGAGATTTGAAAAAGTTATCATAACATTAATAATTTATTCCAACAGCTAACGCTAATTTTAAACCTTATTCTTAAACGAAGCCTAAATATAGTTGTTTTCTTGTCTAATATTGTTATTCTCTAACAAATATATTTATTCCTTTTGATATTTAATGATTATTTACTATACTTGTAGTTATTATTCCTTGTCAGATTCCAAGTGGAATTTCATATTTTTTGAGCTTGGAATCATGTTTCCAGCTATCCGCTATTTTTTTTATGTGAGCTAACAAGTGTGATCCATTGTAAATTCTCATTTATTTGATGATTGGAAGCTTAGGTTTTGATTATAAGTTAGTAATTTGGTGTTTTATGCCTTTGTTTGCTTGGAACTTAGGTAAAACTTTGTGGAGTTTAGTTTTTGTGGAAAAGTTGCTTGATTCTTGCTTGTGAGTTAAAGTTAAGGTAAATGAGTTATGTTTTCAAGCTTGATTAAGGCTATTGGAAATTGCTTGTTTGATGAATTCAAGTAGTTTTGGCAATAACATTAGTTGGTGGGCAAAGTTAATCATGGTGGACTATTAGTTTTGTGGAGCTTGGAATAATGTTACAATGCATCTTAAGTATGCTTGTGATAGTTGGTTGTGGTCTTTACAATATGTTTTACAAGTATGTGATGTTAGAAGGTCATCCAAGCACGTTTGACATACTTAGAAAGTCTTCCAAGGCTGTAGCAGCAAAACTGGAAAATTTTGGGCAACGTAGGTATTGGAGACGCGTTGCCAATACCAGCTACATGTTGCTAGCGCCACGAAAGTCCACAGCATGTTGATAACTATGGGGATGTGTTGCCAAAGTTATGTTGGTTGAAATTTTCCAATTTTGCTAGATGGTTCGAGGGGAAGCCTGTGGGGGTGCTTAGGGTGCCTAGTGGTCTACGTATTACTAGGGTACTACAAGGCTTCCAAAACTCATCCGAGACCAAGGAGTTTTCTTGAATTTTTGTGGTTACTACTACCAAAAATAAGAAAACTAGTTGTTAAATGCCACAATGAGGTATCACTAGTTTGGGTGAAAGGTTTAGTACCATCGGCAACTTAGTCATGCCATCGAGCTTAAGGTTATGATGTGGAACCTTAGTACACCTAGTGGGTCTTTATGGCTTAGTGGATAGTAGTCCCACCATGGTGCCCTTGTACAACATAAGGGAGTTTCAACTAGGGAATTATCACTGGTTAGGCTAGTAAGTTATGCTTACTAGTAGGCAAGGCTCTGTTTTATAGTTCAAGGACTAGGAAGAGGATAGGTCCCAAAGGACTGAAACTTATGCGCATAAGTTTAACCTCAGGCTGAAAGGGATCTCAGCAGATTACATATATTCACATATGTATTGTCCTTAGAAATTTTTCATGCAAGTGAAGACCCCTTACTGAGAATTCTTGAATTCTCACTCTCTAGTTATGTTGTGCAGATTCTTATGTTATTAGGCCGGATAACCGTTAAGGGTTGTCGCGGTAGTTGGTTGTTGCAAGTACTCCGCTTGAGAATCCTTGTGATTCTAGTCCATTTTGGTTACTTGTTGGTTAAGTAATAGTGCTAACTATAATGTTTTCTTGGCTGCAGAGCCTAACAGCATGTGGACAGGATTTTTATGACTCTCCACTGGGACTTACCTCCAAGGTAGAAGTTAGTTTGAGGGGATCTCAATCAAGGCTTGTATATATTGTACACCTAGTTGCCTCCCTTATCGATGTTTGAGTCTTAGACTCTAAGGTTGCTCTTAGGTAAGAAGCATTAGTCTACTTTTTGTTAAATGCACTCACACGGTTTTTATGCGTAATATTAATCATACAAATGTTGGTTTTGTATGTTTTGGCTACTTGAACTTGTTTTCTACAAAAGCACCTTGGTCAAGTGAATATTGTTTTTATGGTTTTCATTTACTCTAGTCAAAGCATAAGAGCATGCATATTGCATATTCTAGGTTAATCAACTAGTATCAAGAAGTTTTAATTCGTGAACATATTCAACTAGCCAATTGGAATGACCGTGAGACTAGCTCTAAGAGGCTTCCTGTGCAGAGCTGAGGGTGGTCATGTCATTTAACCCTTACCTTCAACTAACATAACTAAAATGCTACAATTGTTAGAATTTCTGTTAATGAATATATAGTTGTTAGATAGTTAATTGGGACAGAAATTATGTCCCGAGTGTAGCTTATCATTGGCTATGTTAAGAAAATACATAATCCGTCCCTAAAGTTAGGATTGGCATTATGTTGTGTAGTTTAATACTCCTTCCATCCCACCAATCTTACTTTATTTTTCTTTGAGTCGCCAAAATATCTACAATATTTTCACATTTAGTAACTTATTTAATCATATTACCCTTGAAATTATCATTTTAATATTCACTTTTTTCAACTTTCTTAACTAGGTGCAAAAAGTTAAGGGAAAAATGCAAACTTTTTTTTTATTTTCTTAATCTTTGTACCAAATTAAATGAAGTGACATTGGTGGGACAAAGGAAGTATTAAATTTAGGCAAATTCTAAATGTTTCCCTTCAAGGTTTATTGACTTAGAACTTTTACCCCTTCAATTTTAACTTAGGCTTATTCACCCCTCGAACTTTGTAAAGATATTTTAGCCCTTAACCGATGAATGCAAGTCATATGTGCAATTTTCATTACATAACTGACCTGGTTGGTTCCATAAGGATGGAAGTAGAAGAGAAATGGAAGGCAGAAAAGTTAAATGATGATATTTGCAACCTGTACTTTCTAGCAGAAGAATAACGAAGAATATGACTGTGGTCCCTAGGGTTTAGTGGACCTAAGCCTTACGCCCCAAGCTTCTTTCTGTCTACACTAACAAGAAGTCCAATGCTTAAGCTAGCCTCTACTGCTACCCCTTGCGCCTAAATGCTCCACATGCAAGTAAATACCACCACTCACATCCGCCAATTATAAAAAAACCAGCCATGGGTCCATATCTGTTAACCCGCCAACAATCCTGCAAATTTGGAGCCTCGCCACCACATTCCTCACATTCCCTAATCATCTGCCATATAGCCCAGCCACTAAATCTTCTTATCTACACTACAACGATCCAACTTGCCTTAAACACGGTCAACTTTCTCTCCCTTAAATCATTCTCTCCCTCAAATCAAAAGTTGGCAATAGAGTTGGAGCGCAGGATGGCTAGGTTAAGGTAGCAGTTAGGGCTTAGGACATGGACTTAGACAACTACCTAGTATATACTATTTAATGCCTAAATATTCTTTTCCCCATCAAATTTTGGCAACTTGTACCTTTTACCTCTTCAACTATAAATCTAGCCTAATTGGTCTCTAGTTCTTTACGTTTTCTCCAGTAGCACTCTAACTTTCCCAATCTAATGATTAGTGGGGAAGTTGAATGGTCCCAAAATTTTGAAAGGCGTGGCAGGAAGAGAGGATGATAGGGCTTAAGTTGCTCTTTTCTTTGGTAGAAGGAATGGTCCCGTCCCTAATCCGTATACAATGGCTGGCATTGGCATTTGGCAACCCAATTAGTTAAACTCTTAATGCAAGCAATTTACAACACCGATCCTCTTGCTCCCAATCTCACTACTACCCTTCCTCTAACTTTACCTCGCTTTTCCTCCATTCTACATTTGGAGCAAAAGGCCCACCATTAATTTCAACCCACATACGTATTATATCCCAATTAGTTTTTGGTAATTAATTAAAAATCACAATTGCCCCATTAGGTTTATATAAAATTACACTTTAACCTTCCTATTTAGAACATATGCATTTTGTGCCCTGTACTAAAAGGGAAAAAATTGACATTTAGATACATGAATATTGATAATTTAAACTGTTACACTATTGTCAGAATATTTTTTAAAAAATTTTAATCTATTAGGAGGAAAAAAAATGTACAATTTAAATTAGAATTTGAAAATTTAATATTAAACATTGTACAAAAAAATGTCATATCTTGGGGACAGTAAACATATATTTTCAATAGAGAATGAGACAAAGTGTAATTTCAAATAAATTTCAAAGGTAACCTGTAATGAATCTTTAAATTAATATGTTCAAATGAGGGGTAAAGTGAGAAAAAAAAATTTGCAAAAAACGTACTCCATTAGTATCCTTGAACTCGTACACCTTAAATTTAGGATAACTTATAAATCTGAGGATTGTATCATTTGGCCTAAGTCTCTCATGTTCTAGTAAACTCTTTAAGTAACGGACTATTAGATACCAACTTATACCTCCAAGAGAAATCGACAAGTATAATGTCTTATCCATACTCTATAACCTAATTAAATAAATGTGTTTTCCCATAAAAATTAGCGTGATCTATTGAGAAATCTTACTAATAAAACATTAATATGGTATTCACAAAAAAGTCAAACTAACTATACTATTTTCTATATGATGATGACAAACTAAGCAATTAAATGCTAGTTCGTTTTACATTAAATTTTTTATATGAAGTGATTGTTTATTACAATTATTAATTTATTAAAATTATATACAATAATATATTAAAATTAATGTAAAACAAACTCTTTCTAAATATTCGGGACAAAATTGAAGATACTGTCGTTATCAAGCAGGGGCTAATAGCGTTTATTTTTCCCAGTTACATTCAAGTGAAACGGCTCACGTACGTGGCAAAAGAGGCTTCAGGCCTGCCATTTTCAGGTCCAACTCGTAGAGGGTCCAGTGCCTTGGATAAGAATTTAAAATTGCCACAAGATAGGGAAATGCCATATGTATGTCGAGTATGGAATGGGCAAGAAAACTCATTACAAGTTATTTTTTATTCTGAAGATAAGGTGTTATTATTAGAGAACTAACTACAAGTTAATTTTTATTTTGAAGATAAGGTGTTATTATTAGAGAACTAACTACAACTTTCCAATAAGATATAGATAATTGCAAATGATCGAACTAGGGATAATTACAATTGGGTCCCTGAGATATAGGTGAAATTACACTTTGCCCCTCCTATTTCAGAAATCTACACTTTGCCTCCTGATTTTAATATAGTCTGAAAGCAACTTTTGAAATCTTAATTTAACACTATAGTAGTCATCTTCAAATAATTTCAATTTGTATAGTATTTTTTAATGTTAATAAATATTTTAAATTATCAGTTTTTTTTGTATTCCTTTTAGTTTTTAAAATAGTATTTTTTAAGTGTCAATTAATTGTAAAAAAAGCACCATACAGATTGAAATTACTTGAATATGACAACTGTACAGTCTAAATTAAGATTTCAAAAGTTGCTGTTGGACTATATTAAAAATGTAAGAGGTAAAGTGTATATTTTTTAAACATGAGGGAGCAAAGTGTAATTTCACCTAAATCTCATGGAACAAATTGTAGTTAATCTATTAAACTAATCATATTGATTAAGAACAAAAAGTTTTCTAAGTGGGCTCTACAACACTAAGATTGATGAATCTATACTAATTATATATGTGTGTGTGTGGGTGAGAGAAAGAGAGAAAAAAATCCACATCACTCATTTGAATCACATTCGACTGATTCATAATTGACTCAAAATCCCTTTTGCCCCTAAATTTTTCCAACTTGAACATTTTACATACTAAATTTTAACTCAAATTCTCTCACCTCTCAAACATTAAAAATTGGTATCTTCTATCCCCTCAATCCACTTAAATAACTGTTTAGAGTATATGAGGACTGAAAGGAAGATAAAACGGAAGATGAAGAACTAATTAGCCATTTTTCTCACATAAACTTCTAGTTCTGTGGATGAGTTTAGTACTAAAATTAAATGAATCATATTTCGGTACAGAATGTTAATTAAATCATGTAGATTATACAAGATTGGTGGTTTTCTAAATTGCTCAAACTGAGAAGATTAAAACATATAATTGAGACAATGTAAAAGTTCAAGTCAAATGGTTAGCTAGCCCTTCATATTTTGTTTTATCTTTGTTTCGATTGACATATAAGTTATGAAGTCATTTAAGTGGACTGAAGGAGTAAAAAGTACCAATTTCTAAAGTTTAAGGGGCAAGTTGACCGAGTTGAAGTTCAGGATATAAAATGTCCGAATTGACAAGGTCCAAGAGGTGAAATAATCTTTAGGCCCATTATATAGGCAACAACTTGTGTATTCCCACTTCTATAAGGTTACAAAAAATTGCAAATGAAGTCAATGTCCTCCTAATTTGAGAAACTAGTAGGGCTGTAAACGAACCGAATGAACATAAACAAACAATGTTCATATTCGTTCATTGACTTTTAACAAAATATGAATAATAAATGAACGTAACTTTTCTGTTCGTGTTCATTTATTTATTAATAAACGAACACGAATATGAACAATTAAACATGATGACTACCACCTAACAATAACTAACAGGGCAGTAAACAATGGTGAGAAATATTATGGGCTATGACAATGGGGCTCGGCTTTGGGGTTGCAAAAAGTTTACGCTATAAATAAAATAACTGAGTATATTTGAAGAAACAAAGACAATAGATTAATTTAGGAGAGATTAGAGTATAATCATATGAGTGGAGTAAGTAGATATTAATAAAAATACATGATCTATAAAATATATATAATAATAAATGTATAGCTAATATATAAATAAATGAATAAATAAATAAATGAACATAAACGAATAATAATAACCGAACAGTTTGTGAACGTAAATAAACAAACGAGATCATATTCATGTTTATTCATTTAACTAAATAAACGAACATAAATGAACTTTTGCCAAACAGTTTATCAAATGTTCTGTTTATTCACATTCCTAAAAACTAATAATTTCCCCTTTTTTATGAATACTTTATAGTATCTTTGATTGTATGTAATTCTAATTTTTTTTTAAAAAAACCCACACGCTCTTGCTTATTTTATTTTCAGTAAAATATTCTTTTTTTTATAAAAAAAATGTAATATTTTGTTGAATTTTAAGTAAAATATTTAATATTAATTTGTGTGTTTGATTGTAGCTTTGTGGGCTCGCACGCATGTGCATCTACACATGTATGCTAGTCTTTTACGTTAACATTTTAGGCCAAATGGCGCAAGGCCCTTTCAAACTATTAACTTTACCAACTTAGATATTTTATCCAATAAATTTTGACTTAAGTTCATTCGTTCTTGAGTGTACTTAAATACCTTTGTAAGTTATATAGGAACCAAAATAAAGATAAAATAAAAAATAAAGAGCTAGCTAACCATTTGACTTGAACTTTTATATTATCTTGATTATTTGCTTCACTCTTTTCGATTTGAGCAATTAAGTTAACCACTAACATGTATAATCTACATCATTCAACCAACATTCTACATTGAAATTTTATTTATTTAATTATAGTATCCAACTCGTTCACAGAACTAGAGATTTATGTGAGAAAAATAGCTAATTAGTCATTTATCTTCTGTTTTATCTTCCTTTTAGTTATTATATAACTTAAACAGTCATTAAGTGAGCTGAGGAGGTAAAAAGTACCAATTTTCAAAGTTTTGAGGTGAGAGGAGACCCTAGCCAAAGTTTAAAAGAGAAAAAGTCTAAGTTGGCAAAGTTCAAGGGAAAAAAAGAGTTTTAGGTCCTGTATAATGCCTCTCAATGCCAACTAGGCTGACTGGAGGAGATTATATCATCTTAAATGATGGCATGTATATACTTTTTCACTAGATGACCTTGAAATACATACAATTGATACTGTATATTTGGCATTTGATTTTGTTTTACTGGTAACTTCAATTCAAATCCACTAGGTTGCCCTATAATAACTTGAGGACTAAAGTGTCAAATTTCTAGGAAATCAGAGAACCCTTCGTCAGTTAAATTTTAAGCTTGAGCTCATAAAAGAAGAAGACCGTACCTCGGTCTAAAGCAGGTACGTGCGCGCCTTCCTTTGGCTTTGCTAACTGTGCTCTACAGAGCAGTGCTAGGCCTAAAGAATGAGCTAGCTAGGCTAGAACTATATAATTTTTAATAGTACGAAACTTAATTAACCAGTAGTACTAGGTACGATTAGTAGTACTATTTTATAATATTTTAGGGTATTCAGCAACTGAACGCAGATCAGATCGATCGGCCAACAACTAATACAGGCACATCCCGTTAATAATACTTGTATATTTTAATTTTAGTTTATTAGTACTCAGAAACATAGTAATTTGAGTTAATTTTATAAGGGATAAAAGGAAGGCAAGGCCTCAGGGGACTAGAAACCCAATTTTGTAAGAGGAATTCGGTTCTGTATCTAACCAACTTTCCAAGCTGGTTCAGATGAAGGAATGACATTATTGATTAAGTGTACATGTGACAGTTGATGCAAACAATATGGCAAGTTGGCTGATCCCCAACCAGCATAAGGAAAACAGATAATGCTTAATTTACAATATAGTCCGTCATCATCGACTTAATTAATCGATCAGGTTTTTTCTGCCGAACAACTGCCGATCCCATAAAACTTTCCAAGAGGTCTTAATCAGTTAGGCATCTTCTTATAAGCGTACATGTATTTTTCTATTTTTTTTAAAAGGGAAGAAAATAACACATTCATCCTTGATCACCTATACGGCATATAGAAACCATAAAAAGACAATGCGATGTACTGAAATATTGCTAGAGATTTTTACGCGAAACTTACCCTCTAAATTATTCCATACAATTTATTTAAGGCCAAAATGCATATATGGTTCTCTAACTTGACAAACTTGAGCGAGTTAGTTCTTTTTGTTTGATTTAATATGAGTTAATCCTCTAACTTTTCAAATTTAGTGATTTAATCCATAAAGTTTGCTAAACTAAACGATTTAGTCCTTCTTCCAACGGAAAGCATCCAATTCAGACACATTCTAACCTAACGTTGTCTGTTAGGTAAACAAGTGGATTAAAAACGAACAAAGGTTGCATGTTCGTTTGTTCCAGTGGCCGTTTGTTTGTCAAGTAAGAAGAAGGGTAGGGAAAAATGGAGGGCGGAGCTAGGGGAAGGTTCAAAATCCCCAAAATCCATTGATTCAGCGGAAAGCGTTGAGGGTGACGAAAGGTGTAAAGGGTGATAGAACAAGTCTTGCAGCAGGATTCAGCAGTGAAGAACCTGTCGATTCAACGAGGATCGATGTGAAGATTCGTTGATTTGATGAGGATCGATGCGAGCATTGATTCGGGGATGATTAATTTGTCAATTTGAAGAGTCTGTCGATTCGCGAAGAAGAATTCGTCAATTCATTGGGAGGGATTCGAACAGTTAATAGAACAAGATCGATGATAGTCCCTAACGCTTAGGGTTTCATCCGGGTCTCTTTAGTTCTGTGCCATTGGCAATGTTATTTCATCCTTCAGCTATTGTTTTGTTGTTTCATATGCGGTTGTTCCGTCCGTCACAGTCATTTCGTTTGTGGTTGTTCCGTCCTTCCGCCGTTGGCCATTGTTTTGTTCATGTTGTTTTGTGGTAGCTCGTATTGGTGTGATGTATCATGTATGAGTTCCATGAAGGTCCATCGACTGCTTTTCCATCTCCCCTTTCCAGCCATAACCACCTAAGCAAAGACCCACAAATGCCCCATTCCACGTCAGCAAAAAATGTAACCCCGTCTGGCCTTCCATCCAATTTGGAATAACTTGCTAATTTTTTTAAAGTTGAGGGAGTAACTTGTACTGGGTCAATGATAAAGGACTATCTCATTAGAGTTGAAAAAGTTAAGGGACCATATACACATTTTAGCCTTTATTAAGAGTAAAGGTCTAGTGACACAAATCAAGCCAAATACTACAATAGCAAAAGAAATTGACTTCGACCAACCAAAAACCAAAGCAAACAAAAAGCAAGCTTCTGACACCATGTGTGTGAGTGTGACTCAGTCTGCGCATATCTGGGCTGGCTGGCATCCAAATCTGACAAAAACAATTAAAAAATGGGTTAATTACAATTTAACCGCTTAAGGTTTAGGTAAAATTACAGTTTACCCTTCTATTTCAAAAATATGCACTTTACCCCCAGCCTTTTTAATATGATCCAACAACTTCTGAAATCTTTAATTTAGATTGTACAGTTATCATTTTCAAGTAATTTTAATTTGTATAATATATTTTTATAATTAATTTATATTTAAAAAATATTGTTTTAAAAACTAAAAGAAATATAAAAAGAAAAAAGTGATAATTTAAAATGTCTATTAACTATAAAAATATCATATGGATTGAAATTACTGAAAAATAACTACTGTAATATCTAAATTAAGATTTCAAAAGTTAGTGTTGAATTTTATTAAAAAAGCCAAAGGTAAAGTGTATATTTCTAAAACAATAGGAGAAAAAGTGTAATTTCATTTAAACTTCAAGAAGCAAATTATCATAATCCCAAAAGAAATATATATGATGACCTAACTCCATAATTAGTTCATAGAACACTAGCCTATACCACATAAGCTATTTTTTGTGAAAAAATAAAATAAGTTTTAGATGATCAAGTTTTGAAATTTGAGGTTATATATACACATTAAAAATCACACATATTTCTCATATATAATGTAAGGTGTCGCAACCTCCCCCATTGCCTAACATCATCATCAGGTCACAAACAAATCCAAAATTATGAGCCCAATAAGTAATTGATATAAACCTCATACTAATCAGATAAAACAAAATGGGGCATAACATAGTAACATTGGAAGTAATTTAAAGAAGGGCACCTGTATTTTTGTTTTGTTGTTTAACTTTATTCAATTGATGGTAGTGGGAAAACGAAACAACAAAGAATATTTCTCTCCTTAAATTAAAAAAAAAATGATGTTTAAACGCTAAGCTTGGTTTAATAACAGCTAATTTTATGCAATAAATCAATTTATATACAGTTGTGGGATATAAATTGTTGCTACTAATTAACTCAAATACCTACCAAGCATAATATTAGTGTTGGGGTAATGTAATGAAATTTATATATTCTTATCTCTGTTCTAAATTATCCAAGTGATTTATCATTCACAACAATGAATATATACTTTTTTTATAATCAAAATTTTAGAATATAAGTGCAAAAATTTTATATGCAAATAACAAATAAAAAATTAAAAATTTTAAATATAATCTTTTAAAAAACTAAAAAGTTAAATATAATTCAAATTTAAGTTAAAAAAATAGAATGGTGCGGAGAATTCGGATGCACAAACATCAGTCGCCAAGGAAGAGGCATCCAGGCTAATATTTTGAACCTGGGATCGCCGGGAAGCATATTCCCGATTCTCTGAAAAAACATGGTACCATCCAAATTTTGTGTAATCAGTGGTCCGACGTAGTAATCAGTGAAGGTGATTACCAGCTAATTAAAGCTTTCATGTGACACGTGCTCCTAATTGCTCATCATTTTCTCTCGATGATTTGATATTTGCGGTAGTCGTCAAATTTGAAATGCCTGCCTATTAATATAAACATAATATGAGTAGTATTAATCAAATACTTCATCTGTCCCATTTTTTTTGTTTTACTTAATTTTTTTAATTAATTTAATTTTAATTTATTTATATAATTATTTATTAAAAATTATAAATTTTATTTTTTTTTTTTTTTGTGAAATAAGGTACCCTTTTTGGGATCGGTAGCTAAACGAGTCCTTTTCTTTTGTTTGTTTTATTTCTTTTTTTCTTGGCTTATAAGGAATCAAAGCGAAAGCCAATTTTGATTTTTCAACATCTAAGAGATGTCAAATAAGTAAACTTAAAATTATATAACGAATACCAAATTCAACATTTGGAATCTTACTGAAATATAGTGGTGGGCACTAGGTCAACCTGGCCAGGCTCAAGCACGGGCATAGCCATGGTAAGGGTAGGCTAAGCCTGGGCCAGACTGGGTCTAGGTTTATTACCCAATTTTTATAAAAATAAATAAATAAATAAAATTTTTAAAATTAAATTTGAGTTATTATTTTTTTTAAAAGGAAGATATCACCACCTGTACAATTTTTATTAATTTAAAAATCAAACGGCACTTACAATTAACTGAAACATACCTTACTGGAGAAAATGGTGAAACATTCTAAAAATAACTAAAAATTAAAACCTAAGATCTATCCTTAACAGTATAATCATATTAAATACTATAAACTAATAGGAAGAAGGAGAAAGAAAAAAAACAATCCCTATTAGGGGTGATTATTCCTTTTTTTTTTTATTTAAACCAAATTGAATTAATCGATTTATTCGGTTTTGGATGATAAAAAACCAAATTAGTCTAGAAAACCAAATTAACCGGAAAAAATGAGAGTGAAATTTTATAAGAGAAGAAATGAGAGAGAAAAATTGTTTTTCTTTCAAAATTTCATTCAATATAGAAGATTTTATTGTCCATAAAATGAAAAAAAAAACAAGAATCCAAACTAATTTGGGTTAGTTTGTAGCTTTATTGTTCATGAAAAAAAATCTAATATAAAAATTTTCATTTAATTCAGTTACCGAATTAACCGAAACAGAATTTTTTATTATTCAGTTTTAACTGAAACTAAACTGAATTACCAAATTAACCGAACCAAAATTTTAAATTACTTTGGTTTTTCAATTTTTTTTGTTTGAACTGAATACTAATCATCCCTAATCCTCATCACCAAAATATCACCAGAATTTTTTGTCTTGTTTCTGGATTGCAGCAAAACCCCAATCTTGGTTTTATACGCAGACTTCAGTTGTCTCAGATATTAACCTTATCTGTTTCTCCGGTATTACTCGTTTATCCGTACCAAAACTACTAAAATCTCTTGAATGATGATGGACAATATCAAAAACTTTGATATTTTTTTATTTCCATCACCCAAATATTTTAACATCAGTTGACTCAAATAATATATTAAGATAATCATTCACTTGAGCTAAACGTGAAGAAGTTAATTGTGGACGTTTGAGCATTTTGAGAGTATGCTGGTGAACAGCTATTAACGCTATAATCGCTACTCTAGTTAAATCATTGTATTTTAAGTGTACTGGGCGTTTACTCAGACCCATAATTGGGGAACTTTTACCTATAGCTCCCCAACATTCTTTGTAAAAAATATTATCTCCGTTTTATATTTTTTACAACTTTCAACTTTTTTATTTAAATTTAACTTAAATTTTTTATATCACTATTCGATAGAAATTTTTTGGAAGTTTTATTAAATATTACAAATTTTCACCAATCCTTTATATATAAAAAATTCTCACATTTATAATCAAAATATTCAAAATAAAAATTATAGACATTTATGTAGAAAAATGGATCTCGCAAAACAAGTTATGACGAAGGAAAATATTATATTTTTTCAGAGAACATACGTATGCACATGGCCGCAAAAGATCGGATCCATCGAACTAGACAACCAATTAGCCTCAGGGTCCCACTTTAGGCTTCTAAAATAAAATTGATTACATGATAGTAAAACCTTCCCCGATAAAACCTAAAATTCTGGAACCAGCAATTAGCCTGAAAAATCTCTTCCTTAAGGCCTAACTGCAACATTAGTCCTCTAGCTTACCAACTCGCACGAGTTAGTCCCTTAACTTTGACTCAATATGACTTAGTTCTTAAATTTTACAAAATCATGCGACTTAATCCTCAAACTTATTAAATGGTGTGACTTAGTCATTTTGCTATCAGGACAAACTACAACTTTAAGCTCTAACTTCTAATCTTTCAGCAAAATGACCTTTCTATTTAGAAACTTCTATTATTACCAAACTCACAGGTTAATAAACTTTACTATGTTATCAAATACATGATTAACTAATTAAATAACTTATAAAATGATAATTTAAATAAATTATATACAATAATTTAATTTTTTTATAAATTATATACAATAATTTAATTTTTTTAATTATTTAATAATTTATATTTTTCTTATTTTTTTAGAAAGTACTTAGGTTGATTTATTAGAAATCAACAAAATTATTTTATTGGGAAGCAAAAAAATAATCTTTTTTGTACTCCATTATTTTGTTGATCAATTATTTTTCTCTAGGAATTTTTTTCACTTTTTCATACAAAAGATTTCCTTAAAAAAAAATGCCCGCACCTAAATCACGATAATTTAACGTTGACGGTAGAACTAGCGGCACTTATTTGGCAACTTCTACTTTTACCTGTCGTTTAATTAAGCATCTTAAATGAGACAGAGAAATTAATGATTAATACTCTGGCACATCTATAAAAAGTAATACTCTGAAAATCAGTGTTATACGTTTATTATTAGATCCGTAGTAGATAAGTGAATTTCTAAGTAAGTTAACTTGAATTTTGTTTTTCTGTTAGAGAGGAGTATCTATAAATAAAATTTTAAAAATATTATATCAAGAGTAAAAGAGAGGAAAAACGACATGTTTTAGATCCAAGTGGTCAACGAAATAACCTAATGTCCCAACTACTAAAGCACTAGACAAAAATTGCATGAACTTAACTTTGTGAAGCAACTCATATGTTCCAAAACGAATACAACAATATCTTATTTAAAGCTGTCTTAGAACTCTGGCACATCTATAGAAAGTACTATTCTGGAAATCAAATTTATATGCTTATTATTAGATCTATAATAGATAAGCGAAGTTCTAACTAAGTTAACTTGGATTTTCCTTTTTATTAGTCGGAAGTATCTAAAAATAAGATTTTAGAAATATTACTCCCCTCATCTCATAAAATCTATTCTCTTTGATAATATACTTAAATTAAGACTTCTCTATTTTTTATTTTTTAATATAAAATTATTAGTTTATTTAATTTTATATAAAGTACCTATATTTATCTAAAAAAAGTTACCAACATTTGTACTTTTCAATGGGTCCCATGTACTTTTACTAATTAATTTTCTCAAATTCTCTCTTTTCAATGTTTGATATATATATATATATAACAATAATAATAATAATTACCTTATTTGGAAATATAGGAATGAGACAACTATTTTGAAACTGTAAAATAAAAATAAAAATAAAAGGCCAAATATTATGAAATTAAATATTATGTAACGGATGGAGTATATAACGGGGAATGAGAGAAGAATGACACATTTTTTAAATCCAAGTGGGCAACGAGACAACCTTGGGTCCATATTATTGTAACACTAGGCAAAAGTCGCATGACCTTAACTTGGATTTTGATTTATCATTAGAGTACACTTTGTAAAGTACCTTATCTGTCCCAAAAAAAGAATCTAACATATTCTATTTTGGGCCACCACAAAACTCTGTAATATTTTTATATTAGTAACTTATTTTGTCATACTACACTTCAAACTACTTATTTCAAAAACAACTCATCAGTCCATAAGATTGCTCATTTCAAACCCTATCAACAAGACGACTAACTTAAGTGATACATAGGTTTGAGCAAATATTCAGTTAGGACAAAAAAAAAAGCAAAATAATTGATTCCCCCCCTTTTGGGTAATCAATATGAAATGGATGATTGGTTTTTTTGTTATAACCAAATAACTAATTTTTTTCAATTTAATTTTAAGTTAGATGCTTTAGAAGTTTGGTAACAAAAATAATAAAAATATATGGCTTATTGAGTTATTTTATGCAGTGAGTTTTGATAGGAAAAAAAATAATGTAAATAATTCAACTTAATTAATCAGACATCCCTCATCTACTTTCCTCACTGCATTGTCTTCCTCTTATATTCTCGACACATCTGGCCAAGTTCGGATACCAATCCAAACTTGGTTGATTTGCTGTTGTAATTTCAGCTGATTAACCACTATCATCTTTTTTTTTTTTCACCATTTCCTCTTCATCCTCTTCTTCCACAGAATGCTTTTATCACCATTAACAGAAGCATCATCTTGGTTCATCTGAAGTACTATGGAGGACAATTCAAGTGATCCATTTCGGTGTTACTAGATCAAGTTGGTTGAAAATTGGCTAAGTATAGGTTGATGAGACATTTCCAAATAATAGATTAAGTGATAGTGTTCTTTTATTTTGTTGTCTGTTTGAGTCATCATCTAAGTTTTATGCTTGGATGGTTTGTTGTTCCAATTAAGTGTTGGTATGTTCGTTTAATATAGTTCATTCTTTATTTGAACTTTTTTCAGTTATTTGTGAGTTACTATCCCATATTTATTCTTGTTTATTTGGAAGATTTAATATGATCTGATTCTTTTTTTTTTGTTTAGTCTCACAAGGACAAGTAGCCTTTTGGTGGCCAATATTATATCTCTGTTGTTGTTCAGAGTCCCATGCTCTTGATTTGTAAGATGTCATTTGACCTTTTCTTGATTACCTTTATTTTTTTTAAAAAAAAAGAAATAATAGAAATAGAAAATTTAGTTATATATGAATTAAGCACAATTCCTAAATTTATTTGTTTATGAATTAGGCCTATTAGGTTCGAAATTGAAAAGAGAAAGAATGAGAATGAATTATAGATGCAAGTATATGAAATTCAGTTAACCAAATTACAAACCACAAAATTAAAAAAAAAAACAATTTTTGGTTATTTAAGTTTCGTATCCTTATTAAGCATGTTTGGTTCTTAACATCCATGACCAAAAATTGACTTTTTTAGACAATTTGGTTTTAGTTAAAATTGAAATAATTGAATAATCACCCTAACGATAGGTGTTCGGTTATTTTAAATAGGCAAAAATACAAAATCTACTTATGCTTGTATTTTAGCTTAGTTATGCCACTGAACATTTATTTTGATCAAGTAAGCAACCAAAGTCAACAAGCGTGGTTAAATCACCCATTATAGCCATCAATTTTGGAAAATTTCACCACTAGATTGTTAAATTGGTGGAATAAGGCATTAAACGTAGCATATAAAATAGGCTTGAATGCATAACAGTGTCCCAAACTTTGCCAACTATGTCATTTAAGGGTCTTAATTATCAATCAACTCAACTTAGGATTCATACTTTTAAAAGTGGGGCAGTTCAGTTCACAAACTCAAATAGAGATCTCAGTCACAAGTTCAATAGCGGCACCACCGAATGGCTCTTTCAACAGACCAGGCCCGTTGTATGCACTGCTACTAAAACTGGAACTATACTTGCCAACTCCACCTTCCTCAACATCTTGTTGTGGTCTATCGGGTTTTTCCTCTCTGTTCCATCCCAACTCTACTCCTTGTCATTCTTTTCATTCTCTATGCATCACCATTGCTCCCTCTTCCCCACAATCGGCCTCAAATCCTTCTCTCTAACCATATTCCTTAATTTACGTTCCCTAATGAATCAAAACCCTTACTTTAAATAAGAACTTTGTGACATAAATGCTTCTTCATTAGATATCTTTGACATCACAGCCCATGACGGAAATCCCTGCCACAAATCACCAAAAAATTCTCACTAATTTCTAGGTGTTGATGAGCAGTATGGCCAACAACAACCAAGTGATATGTGGTGATTTTATATGGACGTTCCCGCCGTCCGTTAACAACATTACTGCTTGGTACCGAGGCCCTATGTCTAATAGCTTGCATTTCATGAATTTCTCCATACTGGTAGTGCTTTTACCTGAACTACAATTAGGCTTTAGTAGCAGCAGTGGTGAAGAATGATTGAGGGGCATTGAACATGCTTGTCAAATTGAACCTGTACCTGTAGGCATTTACAAGTGGGGACTCCTAGGTAAGTGGGTTTCATTGTGATGGCAGAGAGGATCGACACAAAACTACAAGCCATCATAAGTTTATGGACTGAGCTGTTCCACTTTTAAGAATTTGAGGGCTGATTAAGCCAATCGATAGTTGAAACCCTGAAGTGATTGAGTTAATAAAGTTTAGGGCACTGTTTTGCATTTAAGCATATAAAAAAATATTATGTTCTAATTTAGTCAACATGGAAATTAAAAAGAAGAAAAGAAAGAAACAAGAAGAAGTGACATTAATAGTCAAAGAAAGATGAGGAAAGGTTAACAAAGTAGAAGAACGAAAGAGAAGACTCCGACAATAGGATGATGGGTGGTCCTCTGATGGCTTCGAGTGCCAACTCTTGTTGGTGGTAGAGGGAGAGATGAGAATGGGGATAATTGAGAAAAGATTAGGTGAGGTGAGGCCGTGAATGCTGGCAAATAATAAGTCTAGTCACAACGGCGGGGTCTCGACAACCATAACAACAACTGTTTTGGCAAAGATCAAAGAGTGGGTTGGGCTAAGCAACTACCTAGAAGCTATCTTTTGTTGCTTTGGAAAAGCCAATGGCTGCCTAGTTCATTTGATGTCCACTTTTGTAGCTGATTCTGAAGCATCAAAATTGGATTTAAGCTCATTGAATCCAAGTCCCCCTACTGCCATAATCCACTCAATAAAGGTGATTAAGATCAACTCATCGTCACCATTTTTCCATACCAGCCTTGCCTTGTCCCTTTGCATGTTAGATTTAATTGAAAGGCCTTCCTAATATTGACATTATTTTCAAGTAGTTCAGTATGTGACACGGGTAGCAATTGTGCCAAAGGTACAAAATTTAGGTTAATGTGATGAGGCTCTACCATCCTCATCATCATTCATCTATTCTGGCAAGCGAATTTAATAGTGCCCTAGTTGAAACAACTTAGTAACTCTAGTTGTTTGATTGACTAAAATAAAAGTTGAGTGGAAAAATTGAGCCAAAGTACAATATGAACGGTTTTCTTAAAGTATTTTTACCTTTTAAATAAGACAAGTGAGAAGCTTGTCCATGAAAAAGAATAAATTGTGAGAGATCTAACTTGTTTGGCACCCAAGAATGTGTTAAAAAAAGTATAGTCTTCATCCACTTAACATTAGGATATTCCAGATGCACCAAAGATAGAGAAAAGTAGAACCATCTGAACCCATATGTAGGACCACAGTTGTGTTTCACACATCCATGGTGATGTCGTAATAAAGCTAGAAATTGGTTAGCCTTTAGTTTTGGAACCCATTAGCCTCATCTCATGTTTAAAGCCATGATAATTTGGCTTTGTTAAAGATTGTGATGAAAAGTTGCAACGGATAGTTGATGGAGTTAGGAAGACAAAACCGTAGCATACATACATCTAGTCACATGGCGTCATGTGACAGGATCATGTGTCATGCTTCAAAGAGTAGGAGATGCGAATGGCTTTTTTTATAGGAAATTTTTCAAAAAAACCCTCCTGAGATTTAATGAAAATTTTACGTCCCTCATCATATTTGTAGGGGTGATTACTATTCAGTTAAAACTGAAAAAGTCAAAAAAATTTAAAAATTCAGTTTGGTTAATTGGGTTTTTTTGTTCGATTTCAGTCAAAACCGAATATAAAAAATATCGTGGTTCAGTTTTGGTTAGAAGTGTCGGTTATTTCGGTAATCGAAAAAAATGAAATTTTTTTAAGTCATATTTGAAGGTTTTGGTGGGCTAGTTGATAAGTTTAAAAGAATTAGGGGTTGAGTGGAAGGTAGATAGAATAATGATGACTTCTTTTGGGGTTTGACCCATCATCCTCTCCTTTGCCAACCACTCGCCTCCTTGACTCCATTTTACCCCCCTCCCCGAGCGGCGCTATATCCTCTCACCCCTGCTGTCGCCTTAACCCTCCACACTCCTCCACCGTCTCCCCCGCCATCTTCCTTCGCCCTCGCCCCACCGTCTGCCCTCCCCCTCCACTCGCCTCCACCATCACGGCCTCACTCACACCTTCTGCTCAACTTCACTGTAAGATACGTACAAACCCCAAAAATAACCCACAATTTCTTGCTATTTAGTTGTTTAAGCCACTATTTTTTATCTATGTTACAAATGCATCATTGTGTTAGGATGTAACTTTTTTTCGGTTATTTCGATTCGGTTTTACTTCGGTCTAAAGAATTAATTCGGTTAATTTGGTTTCTAATCATAATAAACTGAAAATTGAAATATTTGGTTCGATTTGAACCGAATAAACCGAATAATCAACCCTATCTATTTGAGAATCATTTACTTTACCTCTTGAGATTTAATGAATCCTTTACTTACTTTTAGTGGGAACCAAAAATGAACTTTCTTTGTCTCTTTATATGGTCTGAATTGACCATAACGCCTATAAGAAACAACAACATTTTACTAAATTAACTAAAAATTTGTACAAAATTATATAGGGTAAAATCAACTAAAGGTACCCTATCTTTTTTTCTTGTCCTAAACAGGTACCACTTCCTTACTTTTGTCCTATCGAACTATTAAAACCCATAATGCGCATCTCAATTGGATACTTTCTGTCAATTTAACCATTAAATCGGATGAAAAATGCCAACATGACATTAATTAACATTAAAATAAATTTAAAATGACAAGTTTGGTCCTCAAACTTTTTCAATCAATAATTCTAAATCCTAAACTTATAAATCTATTGTTTGTTCTTACTTCCAAACCTATTACAATGGAAACCTATGGAAATCGATAGTCACGATCCTTTTTGGCATGGCACGATGGCCATTCATGTCGGCCATTGGGTGGGTTCTTTAGACAGGCAACAATAGCCTTATGGTTTAGGAAACCAATTTTCTGATTGTTTGGAACGAATTAACGTTGAAAACTTCTAAGGTTCCGCGAATTGTTCAAGAACCCTATATTTGATTCGATCAACTTGAGGGCTTTATGTACAAAATCGACTTGATCCGAGTGCGTTGTCAAGCTTGGTGGTGGACTTGAGCAATTCGAGTCGGAGGTAAGTCGAACACACATAGTTGAAGAAGAACGAGGCAGTGCCAGTAAGTTGAAGAATAACAATAAGCAGTAGCGGGCCGGCAACAACTTGGTATGGCGGCATCTGTTGCGGATGACGGCAATGGCGTCAGGACTCAAACACCTGAAGAAGTGGCGGTTGCAGAGGTTGGAAATCGTGGTGGTTGGGCAAATTGAACGAACTCAAACACCTGAAAAAACATTAACCTCACTCACCCAGCAAACCAAATTAGACGACGAAACCCAGCAAACCTGCGAAAGAGTGGAAATCATGGTGGTCAAGTGGATTAAATGGGGCGATTGCCCAACTTGCTTTAATTTGATTTTTGAATAGGGAAGGGGAAAAGGTGCATAAACCATCCCGATTCTTCACTTCCTGGGTCAGCTCACCTGTTTGGTTTCCATTTATCTTCCTCGTCGAAGTTCCAACAATAAACTTGGGGAAGAAGTGCTAATGATAGAAGTCAGGGGCTGCCGGTGGATGTGGGAGGCGGGCAGCGATTGCTAGCGCCAGAAGTTGGAGGTGGGCGAAATCGATAGAAAGTAAATAATTGGTACCCTGTCTATAATAAGAAAAAAAAAAAGATAAGGTACCCAAATGGATTTAACCCAAATTATATATGATAATTTTTTTTTCAATTATCAATAATATTTTGTTTGTCAAACTTAGTATATATGATAGTACTCTTTGAGAATCACGCCACAGTTGTAGCATTTGAAATATAGTAGCTGGACAAGCATATAATTGAATGTGGAATATAAAAAAAAAATTTGTTGGTGTGTGACATTCTTTCATCATGACAGACACATCATATTTGTTTGATCATAAATGTTTTTTTATATTCCATAATTTATTTTTATTAAAATCTTATAATTTTTTTCTTTGTTCTTATGTGTTATTGAATTGGTTTAGATTATTATTATTATTGTTATTTTTATTTTTATTATTATTACTATTATTATTGCTGTTGTTGTTGTTACCGTGCTCTTAATGAACAATATACTTCCTGGAATAACTATTTTGCCAAACATTATTAGTTTTCACGAAATATATTTAATCACTGATTTGTTAACATATTTCATATTCATTTACATGCTGTATCTAACTACTACATTTCAAATGCTATAACAGAGATGCAATTCTCAAAGAGTAGTGTTATATATACTAAGTTTGACAAACAAGTTTTTATTGATAATTGAAAAAATAATTTTTGTCACATATGATTTTGTACATGTTTTTAGTTAATTTTGTAAAGTATTATTATCTTATAGGGGTATTATATATAATTCAGCTTATTTAAGAAAATAAGAAAAGGACATTTTCAGTTCTCATTATTATAAAAGGGGTTATAAAAGGGGTTAAATGAGGGATTAATTAAATCTTGTGGGTGAAATGAAAGATCCCCAAATGATGGGATGAGACGATGAGTGAAGTTTGGCTACGCCTTAGGAGTTTTTTTTTTTTAGTTTATCTGTTTTCAAACCAAAACTGCTCAAGGAAATCTGAACTTGGAGTTTACTGTTTAAGGTGAGTTACCTCCTCTGTAAAATTACTCGACTCGAGGTCGAGGCTAATCAATCTCGCAAAGTGTTCCTTCCTCTGTAAAATACGGCTAACTCATCAAACTTCAACAGCCACCTCTCTCTCCTTCTCTCTCTCTTAGCTGGTAGAGACGAAAGAGTTCTTGGCTGTTAGCCGCAGCACATAAACTCTCTCTCTCTCTCTCTCTCTCTCTCTCTCTCTCTCTGCTGTTGTAGCAAATAAACAGAACAGCCAAAAAGTTTTAACTGACAACATGCGGATAGAGACTACCTCTGGTTTCTGCTTCTGCGTTCAAAAACAGGATTACTCGGGAGCAGAACCGACTTGGGTAGTTGTTTATCTCTTTGTTTAGCTTCGTGTGTATCGTAATATGGTGGAAAGGATTTATCTTTGCCAGGTTTCATGCTCTGCTTGTGGTCGGCTTTGAGCTTGACCCCACCCTACCTTGTGAGCCTTCGAGTGATTAGCGTGAAAATCTTTGTCCCGTTCATCATTAGCCGTTTCTTTTTCAGCAGAGGTGGAGCCTGTGTTTTTGCTGTTTTCAGATACTTGTCCGTGTCAATTTAAAGCTGCTTAAGTTCCAACTCCTCATTCAAAAGTGATTCTCTCTCTCTCTCTCTCTTCCCCCACCAAAAAAAAAAACCCCATTTCTTGCAATTTTCAGTAGCATCCAGTATTGGTTTTTTTAGATGGAATTCAATTGGACATCGGAGGCTGAGTCCAGACGTGAAATTCTGAATAAATCTGCTGGAATTGGGATGTGGAGTACATAAATTGGATTTCTTTTAGAATTAGGAGGTTTGGTAGGATTTGTGGGTACTAGCTACTTAGCTTAGAGTAGCTGAGAAATTACATATCAGGCGATCTGTTCTGTAATTGCTTCAAGAGATTAAATCATGGAGACGGCCTCAGGAGTCGAGATTGATAAAGGCAACGAGACTAACAAAGGCAGCATGTGGGATTTGGACCAGAAGCTTGACCAGTCCATGGATGAAGAAGCCGGGAGGCTGAGAAATATGTACAGGCAGAAGGTATTTCCTAGTGTTCTTCTTTTCTTTTTTCAAATCCTCCCTCCTCCCCTTGATACTATATAATTTTCAAAGGACAACTGGACTGGTATTAGTACATTTCGGCGTAGCAATCTGTGTCAAACGCCCCCTCCCCTCTCTTTCTCCCTTCTTTTTAGTCTGTTCTCTTTTGTGACAAACTTTTAATTTCTGTAGAAATTCACAGGGCTATTGCTTCTGAGGTTTGCATTCCAAAGTCTTGGGGTGGTTTATGGTGATTTGGGCACTTCCCCTCTGTATGTTTTCTACAACACATTTCCTCATGGAATCAAGGATCCAGAAGATGTTGTTGGAGCCCTTTCTCTGATTATATACTCTCTTACCCTTGTTCCGCTTCTCAAGTATGTCTTCATTGTATGTAAAGCGAACGACAGTGGTCAAGGTAAGAAAGGAATAATATTGAAGCTTTCCTCCGTATGCAATGCATATACCGTGTCATGAACTATGAAGAATATAGATGTCTGTCTGGTTAGCCAGCTTCATGATCAACTCATCCATTTTGTTCCACAGGGGGCACATTTGCTCTGTATTCGCTGCTTTGTAGACATGCCAAAGTAAACACTATTCCCAATCAACATCGGACGGATGAACAGCTAACAACTTATAGCCGTTCTACTTTTCATGAAAAGTCGTTTGCTGCAAAAACGCAGAGATGGTTGGAGAAACATGCATCAAGGAAGAATTCGCTCCTCATTCTTGTGCTTGTTGGCACTTGCATGGTTATCGGTGATGGCATCCTTACTCCAGCTATATCAGGTTTGCAGACGAAACTCTTGTCCTTTATGATTTCCTCTCTCCATCTTTATGCTTGTACATGTTTAGAGCGGGACTTATCCGACATGGTCTAAGATTTTCTATAAACCTGAATTTCACAAACTGATGTGTCAGACAATTAATGGACTTTCCACACTTGGTACATTTAGCAGTTGGAATAATACCAGCCCTTCTATGGTTGCCTAAATGCGCTATGTTTTGCAGTTCTCTCCGCAGCTGGGGGCATCAGGGTGGAGCATCCTGAGATTAGTAACAGTACTTCTCCATCCCTACTATCATGCTTTCATTTCTTGATATTCTTCGTTACAGTATGAAAACATTGAATATATTATATGTTTGCTGTGCAGGTGTGGTGATACTTGTTGCTGTTGTGATACTGGTGGGTTTATTTAGCTTGCAACACTATGGAACAGATAGAGTTGGCTGGCTTTTTGCTCCAGTTGTGCTCCTTTGGTTTCTCTTAATCGGAGGCATTGGCATATTCAATATTTGCAAGTATGATAGAAGTGTTTTGAGAGCCTTTTCGCCTGTGTATATATATCGGTATTTGAGAAGAGGAGGGAAAGATAATTGGAACTCCCTTGGTGGAATTATGCTTAGTATAACAGGCAAGTTTTCATTCCCTTGTTTCAAAATGACATCCTGCATTTCTTCAGGACAGAATGTAAAAATAAAAAGTAAGTGAGCATTATGATGAAATCACTCAAAACTAGGAAGATTGGATCTGCTAAATGATTGCTCACACTTCTGCAGGGACTGAGGCACTTTTTGCTGATCTGAGTCATTTTCCAGTTCCAGCTGTACAGATTGCTTTCACAGTAGTAGTATTTCCATGCCTTCTTCTAGCCTATACTGGACAAGCAGCATACCTTGTGAAAAATTTGCATGATTTCCAGGATGTATTTTATCACTCTATTCCAGGTTTGGCCTGTCAACCCTTTGGTCATTCTAAGCTCTCTTAACTCTTTTTCCTTTGTTTTCTTGGAAAAGTTGATTGGTTTCCTTTCATTATATTGAAAGCATTTGAGAACACCAAATCTGATGTAGCAAGTTGTTCTAGGCTAACTAGTTTCTTTACATTTTCTTCACATTCTTTCTGGCAGACACCATATATTGGCCTGTGTTTATAATCGCAACTGCAGCTGCAATTGTTGCGAGTCAGGCGACCATATCTGCCACTTTCTCAATAATCAAGCAGGCCCTTGCCCTTGGTTGTTTTCCTAGAGTGAAGGTTGTGCATACATCGAGGAATTTCCTTGGGCAGATATACGTTCCAGATATTAACTGGATTCTTATGATACTTTGCATTGCTGTGACTGCTGGATTCAAGAATCAAAGCCAAATTGGAAATGCTTATGGTGAGTTTATTCCCGCCCAAGTCTTTAAAATATACTAAGAGCATTAACTCATTTACGGTGCCGAGCTGTCCCTCTACTCCATTTTTAAAAAGTAATCAGTACCATGCAGCCTCTTTTACCGTTTGAAATGTCTCTAACATATATTGGTGCCACTACAGGGACAGCAGTAGTGATTGTCATGCTGGTGACCACTTTCCTTATGATTCTAATCATGATTTTATTGTGGCGTTGTCACTGGAGTTTGGTTTTGATCTTCACGGCCTTGTCCCTTTTAGTAGAGTGCACCTATCTTTCTGCAGTGGTTCTGAAAATTGATCAAGGTGGTTGGGTTCCTCTCGTAATTGCAGCAGCTTTTCTCATCATCATGTATGTTTGGCATTATGGCACCGTGAAACGTTATGAGTTTGAGATGCACAGTAAGGTTTCAATGGCATGGATTCTCGGTCTTGGTCCCAGTTTAGGACTTGTCCGAGTTCCTGGAATCGGTCTCGTGTACACTGAGCTAGCCAGTGGTGTGCCGCACATATTCTCTCACTTCATCACCAATTTACCGGCCATTCATTCCGTTGTTGTTTTCGTGTGCGTGAAGTACCTTCCTGTCTACACAGTCCCAGAAGATGAAAGGTTTCTTGTGAAGCGGATTGGACCAAAGAATTTCCACATGTTTAGATGTGTTGCCCGGTATGGCTACAAAGACCTCCATAAGAAAGATGATGACTTCGAGAGAAAGCTCTTTGACAGTCTCTTGCTGTTCGTTCGGCTGGAGTCTATGATGGAAGGGTGCTCAGACTCAGACGAATATAGCATATATGGCCAGCAAACCCAGCGTTCTAGAGAAGCCCTGCTAAATAGCATTGGAAACACAACATCGTCCAATCTTGATCCAACAGTTTCATCAGTGGATTCGATTGTGCCGGTCAGGTCTCCGGTGCAAGCAAGCACGAGCGTCAGATCATCCAGTCAGGTTAGCAGCCAGACGGAGGCTGATGAGCTAGAGTTTCTGCATAGTTGTAGGGATGCCGGGGTGGTGCACATTCTGGGGAATACAGTAGTGAGGGCTAGGAGAGACGCAAAGTTCTATGAGAGGATAGCTATTGACTATATATATGCATTTCTTAGGAAGATATGTAGAGAGAATAGTGTAATATTTAATGTCCCTCATGAGAGCTTGTTGAATGTAGGACAAGTATTTTACGTGTAAGCTTTTTTGTACCGTTGATGGTATTCTTTTCGTTTTTCTGGACGGCTAAGATTCTATCATGTGTGTTTCACAAACTGTTACCCATATCCACCGTGCCTAGGACAAGTGGTGATTTGCTAGATATTTGTTTTTCCTTTTTATACTTAGAATTTGTTAAAAGTAAAGGTAGAAGAAGTTACCATTGGAAAGCTTGGGGGCAAAGTGTCTGCTATGTGAAATCTAAAGGTCTAGATTGTAATTTAATTACTTCTAAATTAGCCTTCTACACCACTTGAACCCTTATAAAATGTTTTTTTTTTCCAATTCACTTGGAGGGAACAAATAATGCAACTTCTAGTTGGATAGCAAGTGACATACCTTGCACTAAGTCATATCAAAATTAGTTCAAATATCTAATATTCCCACGTGATCAAATCGTTTGAAATAAAAAATAACGTAATAATTAATTTAAATAAAATAATCCCTGAAAAATTTTATTTTACAATGAATTAAAAAGCTTTACAAATAAATGAATTTGGTGTTAATATGCATATTAAGAATGTATGTAAGAATTTGAAAGAGATGAGCATCTATATGAATGATCCATTTAAAATCTAAAATTTAAGGTGGCACATCTTTTTTTTTTGACATGCCTTGGTTGGTTTATAGTGGAATTCATTGAATTGCAATAAAAATGGGCAAATATGTTGTGGTTGTTATTACGTTGTTGTGGTTGAATACGGGAATCAAATACAAACCTTTTTGGACGGTCAATATCATTTACGGTTGGTGAAGGAATCTTTTGTGGTAGCAGATACAAAATGTTGATGAAGCTTCATATTGTTGAAGCAAGCAAAAAACTATGAACGAGGTCTAGATAAGTGTTCATATAAAAATGTATATATATCAGTGAAAATATATATGAATTTGCAAGTTGGGAATCTTGTGATGGCAGTAATATCTGGGATTTATGCTGTGTTTAGGAACTTATTTAATCTCTTCAGTTATCGCTTATAATAAACTTTACTTTTTTTTATCTAGAACTAATATTGTCATTTCAAAGTTAAATATTTTATTTGTCTAATAATCACTTGAAGTGCATATTTTTCTTACAGTGTAATTAATTTTTTAAATTAATTTTAATGAATTTTTTTATTGTGCGACTTTAAAAAAAAAAGATTAATAAAAAACCTTTTTTTTCCAAAAAGTATATTAAAAGTAATTTTCAAACTTCTTAAAACGTGTACAGGTAGAATAAATAATTATGATATATAAAAATAATCACCAATTATCACTTTTTAATAATTTCCTTCCAGACTATATATCACTATTATTGGGCATTGGTCCCTTTGCATGTAAAAGATAAATGTAACAAATGAATAATAATAAAGTATAAATAAATGCATGGGGTAAGAACAAACCTACAGATTTCACCATGTAAAGCAATAGGGTATGTCTTCCCATCATAGGTGTAGGAGAGTTTGAACTAATTAATTTCAAGCGATATTAAGATCAACAAATTGATAGACAGAAGTACATTTTTTATCCATCTAAAAAGTCAGAGTGAAGCTTTTTGAAAAAAAAAAAAAAATTGTATGCGTGGTTAAATTTTGAAAATCACCATATTAAGGCCTTTCTATAAACAAGGGATTTTTCACATGACAATCTTCTTTTCATACATGCTACCACACTCTACTACCAAAGTAGTCTTGGTCCCTATTGGTTAGATGCATATGGTAAAATCACATGAATATACGTAATTGAATGCTATAAAAAAAAAAAGGCCTAGAGTAAACAGTATTATGGATACATTATACATTCTGTTGGAATAAAAAAATTTGCTACTAACGTGAATATAGCTGACAAATAAAATAGAAATGGGAAAAAAAAGTGTAAAAAGAGTGTGGCCTTGTTATCCCAATACTTTCATTTTCAGTGAAGAGCTGCGATTTGTTGGTCATGAGTATGGCATTATATTTATGATATGAATCGTTTAAACAGCTTTGCCTCTGACTAATAATGGCAGGACAAAAACAATAGTAAAATTGAGGAAGATAAAGACAGATGGTGAAACAAAGACTCGAGATCAAGCAATTTTAGAGCATCTCTTCTGCTTCTTGTCGTGGTCTGGAAATGCCCCAGGGCCTAATGTATATATAACTGATTTTTTTAAAAGCAACCTTTAAGTTTTGGCTTATGATATTGAAAAGGGAATACTATATTTCTATCAACATCTTAATAATGGTAACAAAAGATGCCACAGATAAATTGTTTTCTTTTTGATATTCTTCATCTAGAGTTTTTGACCCAATTGTTTGAAATCTCTTTTTACAGATAAATTTTTATTCAAGATCTCGTTAAGGTATTGGGTAATAATAAAATAGTATTCCTTGCATATATATTTTTTCCATCATTTATTATTTCGGGTTATCATAAATCTTTGCACCATTTTAATATTTAATAAATTATTCATTCTTTCTATCCTTTTGGATTTACTTGCCCGAGCTAGGATTGCCCGAGTGTGCTTGAGAAAGTTAGCATGATGACCCAAGTCTAAAACCAGTTGACGAAACACATGTCCATACTACATAGGTTACTTGCAAAAGTAGAACGAATAAGTGAAGCAAATACATAAATGTTTTCCTATTTCTTTATTTACGTACTATTTGCGAATGGAGCAAACAGCCTAGAACCGATGGAGTATATGTTTATATGCAAACCTGTCTCATAATGAGGTGTTACCCGACCCTATATTATGAGTGAGCATGGGTCTAGTTTCATTAGAGCCGAATTAACCTGAAATAGTTTTGGTTTTACAAAAATCCAACTTAACCCAGAACCAAGAACTGAATAAAATTAGAACCATGTGTATAAGTTTTTTTGTTCTAGTTCTTAGTTCTCTCGGTTCCTAACAAAGTTTCAACCAAAGACACATTGTTCCAACAAATTGAGGTGAGAACTTAAAAAACCAGCCACCGCAACCTCCCACTCTCATTATCCATTGACTCACTAGCTACTTGACTTATTTTTACCCCTGTTCGCACATCTAGCAGTAATCCATTGATTTCGCCACTCGTTAGGTCATTGTCCATTTCACTTTCCCCTTTGTGGCCATTCAAGAGTACCTCCATCTCTTTTGGCCCTCCATTAGCCTCAAATAGTTCATTAGTTTTGCTAATGAGTATAAGTTGAAGCCGAGCTAGGATTGCCCGAGTGTGCTTGAGAAAGTTAGCATGATGACCCAAGTCTAGAACCAGTTGACGAAACACCTATCCATACTACATAAGTTATCATTTATGAAAAAAATAAGCGCTAGATGGTCAAGCTTTGGAACTTGGAGTCATATATATATATATATAAAATTATACAAGCTTCTTATATAAGATATGGAGTATCACAATCTCCCTCACTTATGTGTCCAACATAATCGTTGGGGTATAAACAGATCCAGAATCATGAGCCTGATATGTATGGGTGAAAGTTGGGGTTGTAGGGTTAGGTTTGGGTTGAAACCTAATTTTTACAGCATGTCCATAACATGACCTTATTTTAGTCATAGCCCAAACCGACCCTAATCCAATTTAAATAGGGTTAAAGACGGGTTGACCCGACATTTCTAAGAAAGAAAAAGATATTGACTAGGAAGAGGCTTTTGTGGCTGGTAAGCAGCAATCTTATATTTTCTATTTCTTGGCTGTAAGGCAATTCAGTATCATTGGATTTTGTAAGAGCTTGGTTCATATCAAAATTTAGAACAGAGAATTCCAGTAAATTTATTGGTCTAGTTTTTTCATGATGTGCAGTTATTTCTAATGTGTATATAAGTCTCCTATTTCTAAAGTTTGATCACCTAATTCTTATCCATCACTCACTGGGCTAATGATTTTGGATTTATTTATGGCCTAATGAGGACGTTGGGCATATAAATGAATCACACATGGGATGTTAGGCATATAAGTGATAGAAATTGTGACATCCCATATCACACATAGGAAGTCTGTGATTTCTAATGTGTATATATAACTTTTAGTTCCAAAGCTTGATCACCTACTAATCCTCTTTACAAAGAATAGCCTATATGATGTGAACAGGCATTTGGTCGATTGGAATTAGAATATTATTTTAAGATGATATAAATTTAATAATTTTTTTTGCACATTTTATATGTATTCTAATTTTTCTCATCATAATTTTTTAAATATAAATAAAATATATATGATAGAAGATATTTTTTTAATACAAAAAACCTAAAAAAATTTTATATATATATAAAGAAAAATAAATAATACTCAGAAAGAAACTAATTTATTGATATAAGAGAAAAAAATAATACTTTAATAATAACAATACATTTTCTAATACCAATATTTGAGTTCCTAGGTGGCTCAAAGTAACCATTAAATTTTTATGTTAACTAAGAAAAATAATCAAAAAAATAAAAGTAAATATTTATTTTATGATATGTGTATTAATTATGTTTTAATGTTTTATATATTTATGATATTTTGATGTAAAATGAAAAAAAAAATCTCATGCTCATATATGAAAAATAAAATACCAATGTACGTAAATTGCAGTATTTTCAGTATACCGCGGTTATCGGACAAAATATACATAAAAAATGAGTGGTATGTGAAATATTGCGATATACCATGCATTATACCATGCGTTAAAATGATAAAATACGAAAACATTTGTATTGCGTACCGCTTACCCGCAGTATTTAACTCTATGATGGTAGTTCAATAACATTTTTTTTTATAAATTATTTATACATATACCTTTGAGTTTGGTTCCAACTTAAGTTGGTCATATATGGAACTAGAATCAATTTTAAAACCAATGATTTTTACAATTATGGAACTAACTCACAACTCATGATTCATTTTTACGTAACTTAACCCAGTAGAAGCAGTTTGAGCTGAATTTTGAGTTTACTAAACTCATACTCATCCTTATAATTTATAATACATTTAGATTTGTGCTATACCTTATATATATATATATATATATATATATGTATATATAGAGCTCAATATAAAAATGAAGAGGGAAAAAATAATATTTTATTTGTCTTTGCAAAGAAAAGAAAATAAAAGATGCGTGTATAATGCTTTTATATGCATATAGTTTGATGCTGCCGCTTCCGCTTCAAGCCCACCAAAAAATCATGAAACCATGAAGTAGTAACTTGGATATTCGAGAAATTCGTATTTCAGTTGAAATTAGGCGCTAATTTTATCATGTATTCCGTGGAGGCGAGGCGAGTCATCTCACTTGCATGACCCGATCAAAGTGCGACAACCCATAGCGTTCCGTCGCTGCGGGAGCTTGGTCCTGTTGGGTTCCTTTAGTAATGGGATTTTAGTCGATTTGGTTCTGTTGTCTTTGTGTGTGTCCATCTCGGGAGAGAGAGGGGGAAGAAATTAATTGAACGGCTGTGGTTGAACTGTGAGCGAGAGTGACGGCTCTACTTCATGCTGGATACGGCTTGACAGACCCAGATATTTTTATTACTTCTGCAGCTCCTTCCCCAAAGCTGAAGCTCGCTTCTCTTCTCCATGATTGGTTTCTAGTCGCTGCTTTGCTTGGGGGCTCTATTTCTAGCTCATCGTTTCTTACTTGCATTGTACGCTATTTTTTTTTTCGTGGTGCTCTTGGGCTGTTTTCTGTTGGATTTTGTTTCTGGGTTTCGTTCCTTTTGTGCATTTCGAAACAGAGATGAAGTTCTCAGTAATGGCTTTTGGAACTCTTATCTCTCAGCTATTATTTTCCAATCACTATCTTTCTTTGTTTCCCTTTTTGTTATTTTCTTTATATATATATACCAGTTCGAGTTGAAGATTGGGGGCTATAGAAAACTTAATAGTATCATGGTTGCAATTGCTCATTTATTCATTGTGATCATTTATAAACGTATGTGGGTTGATTGCTTTGGTAGGACGTTCCTGAGCTTAATTGCTTTCATGTTCCTGAATCCTCTGGTGCTGTAAGATCCTTTGGAACTCAAGATCGCTACGACAACGTGTTGTACATGTTGATCTTTAGATTCAACCAGAAAAGGTTTTGAAATTCTGCCTGTGCCAAAAATTCCATTTGCAGGGACAATGCCTGCAGTGTTATTGGTGGGAGCATACTTACGAGGCACAAGGTCTCCTTTAGAGGGTTTTAACTGTTCACTTGGCTGAAAAGCAAAAGTCCTCCCCGACTAGGATTCAAATGGATACGAGAGGGAATACCTGTGAAGGTGCTGATGGTAAGGGCAGACTGTGGTCTTTGAATCAAAAGCTAGATGAGCCTATTGATGTGGAGGCTGAGAGGATCAGCCCATCGGATGAGGAGGTATGAAATGCTTTGCTTCTGTCCATGTATGAACTCTCTTGTCTTACAAATGCACTAGTCTGGAGTAACAGACGGCATTGATTTTGAAAGCACGTATTGCTTGATGTTCATCAAGCCATCATTGTCTGAAAGATCTAAAGTAACATGTTTGGTTGAAAGATTAAGAGACACTGTAACATTTTTCAGGCCATTTTGTGCCCCCAAATGGCTTGAATTTGATTTGCAATTCTTGATCATGACTTTCTTTTACCAATAAGTGGGTTGCATTTGATCTGTAGTCCTCATTGTTGTGTGATTACATGATTGAAGTGATACAGTCACGTGGTTTGAAATGGCAGCTAATGACAGATATTTCACTGCTGTTTCCTCCAGAAAATGTCCACTGTAATGCTTCTGCAGCTTTCTTTCCAGAGCCTAGGTATTGTCTATGGAGATTTGGGAACATCGCCCTTGTACGTTTTCTATAACACATTTCCTCACGGAATCAAAAACCCAGAGGATGTTATCGGAGTTCTGTCGCTCATTATATATTCCCTTACTCTTGTCACACTTCTCAAGTATGTCTTAATCATTTGCAGAGCCAATGATAACGGACATGGTAAGTTAATTTAAATCGAATGAGATGCTCGTTCTTCTTAAACCTGAAAACATTTCTCTTCTGCACTTTGTTCATTTCAACAACCGTTGCTGTGATGTCAAAAGTTCAAAATTCTGAAATGTGGATAGCTTTTTCTTGTAAATTATGATCTCAGGTGGAACATTTGCCCTCTACTCATTACTCTGCCGACATTCAAACATAAGAACTCTTCCTAACCAAGACCAGACAGATGAGGAGTTAACTACATATAGTCGTTCCACACGTTGCGAGAAAACATATGATGCAAGAACTAGGAAATGGCTAGAACGAAGTGCTATTCGAAAGAATGCACTGCTCATTATTGTCCTTGTAGGTTCTTGCTTGGTGATTGGGGATGGGATTCTAACTCCAGCAATATCAGGTACAGTTTTTCGAAACCTGTTGAGGTGAGAGAGTAACTCTCAAGAATCACTTTGAATTAGCTCTATTGTTTGAACACTCAATTGAGTTGCTTTTTTCTAGAGAGATAGTTGCACAACATCTTAAGCTCATGGCTAGATGTTTAACTGTGCTACATTAATGGCAGTTCTGTCAGCTGTTGGTGGGTTCAAGTTGGCGAAGCCCATGAGTGATGGTATTGATGTGCACCTGAAATAAAACTTCCTATGAAAATATACATTTTCCCCTCAAACAACTTTTAGCTGACATGCGAGTCTTTGGATATTGCAGAGATCGTTGTGATAGTTTCAGTCATAATATTAATTGGTTTGTTTAGTATGCAACGCTGTGGTACCGAGAAAGTTGGTTGGCTTTTTGCACCAATTATACTACTTTGGCTTTTCTTACTTGGAGGAATTGGCATATTCAACCTTTGCAAGCATGGTTTTCATGCTCTGAAAGCATTTTCGCCGGTGTATATATATAGATATTTAACAAGAGGAGGGAGGGAAGGTTGGGCCTCTGTTGGAGGAGTACTGCTATGCATAACAGGTAGCTCCTTCTGTTTGTGACTTTTGATGATCCAACCTTCCTGTAAGTGTTCCATGTTTGATGGCTTTGGGACTTGGACCACTTGAGCACTAAAACAAATTACGTGCAAATATCACAGGCACTGAAGCCCTTTTTGCTGATATCTCCCAGTTTCCAGTCTCAGCCATACAGATAGCTTTCACTGTGGTAGTTTTTCCATGCCTTCTTCTTGCCTACATTGGACAAGGCGCCTACCTTTTGAAAAATCCTAATCATGTTGGTGATGTCTTCTATCGTTCTGTTCCAGGTTCTCTTCTAAAGTACTCTCTTGAATAATCTATGCATTGTCAGCATTATGCAGGAGAACAACTTCAGCAGTTCTGCTTATGTTTGATGGATTCTGGGTGTTCATTCTTCTGCAGATGGCCTATACTGGCCTGTACTTGTCATTGCGACTGGAGCTGCTATAGTTGCAAGCCAGTCTGTAATCACTGCAACCTTCTCCACGATCAAGCAAGCTCTTGCGCATGGCTGTTTCCCAAGAGTCAAAGTTGTGCACACATCAGAGAAATTTCAGAGACAGATATACATCCCAGACATTAACTGGATGCTTATGGTTCTCTGTGTTGCTGTGACTGCTGGATTCCAGAAGCAAAGTCAAATAGGAACCGCTTTTGGTAATCCTCCAAAGTAAAGTATATGTTGCCGTGTGTTTTCTTTTAAGTTAACCGCATGTCAGGTATTTGCAGAACATGGTCTATAACATTACATGACATGTTTCCATTCTGCAACAGGTACTGCTGTTGTGCTGGTGATGATGGTAACTACATTTCTTATGGTTCTGATTATGATCTTAGTGTGGCACTCTCACTGGGCCCTTGTCCTCCTCTTCACGGTCTTGTCACTAGTAGTGGAGGGGCCATATTTTATCTCTATTATCTTCAAGATCGATCAAGGAGGGTGGGTGCCTCTTGCAATCGCCACAGCCTTTTTCATCACCATGTATAGTTGGCATTACGCTACAGTTCAGCGCTACGAGCATGAGATGCATAGTACAGTTTCCCTAGCATGGATTCTAAGTCTTGGCCCAAGTTTAGGGTTGGTTCAGGTACCAGGAGTTGGATTCGTATACACGGAGCTAGCAAGTGGGGTACCACGCATATTTTCTCACTGGATCACACACCTACCGGCAATTCATTCTGTTCTAGTTTTCATCTGCATCAAGTATCTTCCGGTCTGCACAGTTCACGAACAGGAGAGGTTTCTGGTGAAGCGAATTGGACCGAGAGAACTTCATATGTTCAGATGTGTCGTTAGATATGGTTACAAAGATCTCCACGAGAAAGATGATGAGTTCGAAGGGAAGTTGTTGGACAGCCTCCTCAAGTTTGTTCGGCTGGAGTATCTGATGGAAGGTGGCTCGGACTCGGATGAAATCAGTGAACAAAGCCTCGGAATTGAAAATTCCATACCCGTTCATCCACTCAACAATCACCACACATTCTCTTCCAATGCGGGTTCCTTGATTTCATCCACTGGCTCCATCACAGAAGCTACATCGACACCTCGACTGCATTCGATCAGTGCTACGAGATCAGCCCGTCTGAAGCAGCATCAGGAGATTGATGAGATGGAGTTCTTGACACAGAACAGGGATGCAGGAGTTGTTCACATACTTGGGAATACGGTAGTACAAGCAAGAAAAGACTCCTCCATTTTCAAAAAAATTGCAATCGACTACATATACTATATACTTAAGAAGATTTGCAGAGGAAACCGTACAATTCTTCATGTCCCTCAAGAGAGTTCACTCCGTGTTGGCCAAATAATATATGTATGATGTCTTGCCAATTTACCGGAGTTAAAAGAATACTTTTTCGCACAGATTCTTTCTAAGATCATGCCCAAAAGATCAGCAGAATTCACCATCATAAAAGTAGTAGCATTAAGAACATTGGCCGACAACAAAGCTAAAAAGTTTCATCTCTGATTTTCATGTTTGGCCTGCAATCAGGAGGCTGTACACAAGAAGGATCCAAGGGTACCAAGGAGGCAGCACAAGCACCAAAAGTATGTATATTCACTATGGACAGACAATATCCAGCTTTACACAAAATTCAATACCATAGGTTTTACAAGGCAATAATATATTTCACGCTTGCTATGGGAGCTCCTCCCCACTCATATTAACAAATCATGTGGAGAATGATGGGATCAAAAAAGGTAAATAACCACCGTTATTTTCATTAACACCAAGTCTAGTGCCAATTACCTAGGCACTTGGTTTTGGGGCTGAAGGCCTTGTGGTCTTGTTTGGCATGCGGCTGACATTAGACGCAATCGTCTAGCTATCTCAGTGAATGAAGGCCTGGCAGCAGGATCAGGTGCCCAACACTGCTCCATCAATAGCCTCCACTCAGGGTCGCACAAACTTGGGATTGGTGGCCTTAACGTGTTGCTAACAATGCCTCCTGTAATTATACCAGTAAAAACCATGATACATAAAGTTTGTCCCACCATAACAAGAAACAATTATTTTTTTAAATAAGAAAAAAACCCACTGCAAACAGTTAAATCAACAAGCATGATATAATGACCTCTGCAAAAGGGGATGTTCAGTCTGCTGGAACTATTAGATTCTGCCTAAATACTCTCTCTGAAGCTTCTTCACCAGTTATAAATGAAGAGAAGGGTCAAATATTTTTGGGTGGACTTGAGGCTGAAATTGAAAAGGGTCACTGCCTATAAAATATTTAGGGGTACCTTTAATGGACCAGAAAGGCAGAAACTTCAAATAAAGAATCAAAAGCCTCTGAAAGAGAGAATTCTGCAGAACTTGAACAGCTGGGCTTCTAAATACTTGTCATATGCTGGGAGGATTCAATTGATTAAGGCAGTTATTTTTAGTGTCCAAGCATACCAGTCCACTATCTTCCCTACTCCAAAGACTGTGCTTGACCATTTTGAGCAGTGTTGTAGAGCTTTTATATGGATCGGATCAGTCAGCGGGAGGAGGTATCCTGCTGCATGGAATAGAGTTTGTCTTCCAAACAATCAAGGCGGATTGGACATACTCAGTTTGAGAGCTTGAAATAGTGCAGCAAACGGGAAGAAACTTTGGAGATTAATGGAAGATAAGGAGAGCCTTTGGGTGAAATGGGTACATGCATCCTATATAGAAAAATGGTGCAATATGACAGGTAGGACCAGCTAGTGACTTTTTTGTGGTGTGGAAGCATATATTGAAAGTTAGAACTGTATTTAGAGAAATTGTTTATGATCAAAGTTGGGCATGTGCGATAAATGGTAAGTTCTTGATGAAATTAGCTTATTTACATGTGGTTGAGAATTATGATGCTGTGAAACGGCATAAGGTAATCTGGGATTTATATCATGTGGCTAAATATTCAAAACTTTGTTGGTTTGCTACGCTGAACAGGCTGCCTACCCTTCATAGACTGAGCAAATTTATAAATCTTCTTTCTGTTTTCTGCCCCTTGTGTTTTGAAGAAAGAGGAATCCAGAGACAATTTGTTCTTCGAATGTACTTATACTATGTTGGTCTGGAAAGACATTATGGGCAGGCTGAAACTGAGAAATCCTCCACATAAATGGTCTAGGTTGTGGAAATAGATGTGCAGGGCTGTAAAGTAAATGCCTTAAGGCTGGGGTCAGGAGGGCTTGCTTTGTAGGGATGGTATACTATACCATGTTTCGCAGGGAAGAAATGGAAGTCCATTATCATGATCAGATACAGCCAGAAGTGATCATCCAGCTGATAATTGAATAAATTCAGAGTAGGATAGGGAGTAGTATTAGTGATCTCTTTGCATAGATCATATTGCATCTGATTATGCTGTGCAACACAGATGCTACGTTTTTTTTTTCTTTTGTTTCTGGAACAGGCTTTGCCATTTCTTGCTATGTAGGCCCCTGATCTTCGATGTAAGTGGGCTGTTTTGAACGATGAAATATGCACCCACTGAGGTGTCCCCCCCACAACACACACACACACACAAGAGAAAAACAAAGGAGCAAACTAATTCTAAAACCTCAATGAGTAAGTACTTCAAGTCACATCTGTAGATTGTGTATGGAAATGAGAGAAGGCAAGACCATGTACATATAGAAAATGCAAAGAAAATAAATAACTATATAGATAATCAAAGAGAAACTGCCTAGATTTCCTCAGATTTTGTTCCTGAATTTTTGTAAAGGGTTCACACCCCCTAGTGCTCCTTTGGTTATATATTATTCTCTTTGTTATAAAATAAATAAATGAATGAATGAATGAACAAATGAATGAATGAACAAATGAATGAATAACCATATACATAAAGATTGACCTATTATTGCTCCATAGTGCATATTAGCATACGGCTCCTCGCCAGTGAGAATCTCCCACAAGACAATGCCAAAAGAAAACACGTCAACCTGCAAATAACCACAGGTGGGTACGGAACACTTGTTAAACAAGACCCTCTCACACGTATAGCATCCTTACCAGGAGGGTATCAACTGCCACCAATGAGCATTGTGAGTTCCATATCAAATTCACAATAGCTTGATGATGCAGGAATGATAAGGATGAAAAGACAAAAAGGGATATCCAATTCTTCTTCTAATCCAAAAAACTATATCCAAAAGACTTTAGTTCTCAATTATGTGATGAAAAAGTTGAAAATGAAATTAGGACTGCTTGCAAATGTTGGGGGAAAACATGCAAAATTATGTCCTAAGTCAACACCTAAAAGTCGGTATCCCAATGTTGATAAAAAAAAAAAGAAGTTATCACCTCAAAATCCTTGGGGGGTAAGCTACATCACTTAAGTCATATCTTTTGGCTGAAATCATCGCATTATTTATTTGTCAAGCAACACAAGACAGAAGGTACCCAAATTATTCCACACAAGACATAGGATAAGAGACAAGAAATCGCATCATCATACCTTCTCAGAAACCTTACTACTGCTACCATTTAACAGCTCAGGAGCCATCCATGGCAGGGTTCCCCTCACACCACCAGTGACCAAGGTATTCCTTTTTATTTTGGACAATCCAAAATCACCCACCTGCATCATCAAGATTTTTATTAGCTAACTGAAGTGCTTGGAACTAGATTTAATGAAATGAAAACATACTGACTGACACAAAAAGTTCACATATAACAAGATATATAAAAAACAATCAAAAAATCATACATCACCTTGCAAATTGGCCGTGCAGCATCCTTTAAATTGACAAGCAAGTTGTCACACTTCAAATCAAAATGCACAATATTTTTTGAGTGCAAATATTCCATGCCAAAAGCTGCATCCATTGCAATAATTAAACGCTTGCGGCGATCAAGTTGCCTGTGCATTAAAAAAAAAAAACAGTAACATGACGGGAGGATACAGGAGCAAAATGCTGTTGGATCTAGTATAATGGGCACCACCTGTCCTTGCTAAGCAAAACATGTCGTAAAGAGCCATTCACCATGTACTCTGTGACGGTAGCTAGTGTTCCCCCAGGTCCATCCTGCACAACACCGTAAAATGCTACCACGTTTGGGTGGTGAAGCTTTGAAAGAATTTCAGCTTCACGCCAGAACTCCACTGTCTGTAAGATAAGAATTAGAGTTAGCAAGGAAAAGAGAACAGATATCACTTGACAAGATTAATTAGGCCACTAACAATTCTGATGAGGCGCTTCTGTAGAATCATGATGATAATTATGTATTGAAAAGGGGTAGTCCAGAGTTCAGTCTAGGTGTAAGTAGACATGATCAGAAAATTGTGAACAAGAAGAAAATGGAAAACTGCATTTGTGAAAAATGCAGACCCACAAATGCTCCTTAGCCACTCGCCAAGCAAGGACAACCAAAAGAAACTCACCAGTCTTTCTTGCTCTGATGAGCGACCAGTGAAGCAGCTCTTTTTTATACGCTTAATTGCAACATCAGTACCCCTCCATTTCCCATGGTAGACAGTCCCAAATGTACCAGAACCTAATTCCTTCAACTCTTCAAGATCTTCATTCTTGATGATCTGATGGATTATTCCATAGAAACTTCCAGTATTCATTTGAAACCTTCAATAGCATATAGCATATACTGAATAGCAAGTGATATACCTGTAAGGTGTTGATATCAAAATCTACCAAGGAAAGATCCAAGAGAGGTGCTCCAGTATTCTGGACATCCTTGCGATCCTAAAGCATAAAAATGCTACAAGTCAGAAAACAAAGACAAAATGCAGATACTCAATACAAAGCAAGTTCCCTGAATAAACTGATAGTTACTACCTCAAATTCAGATTCAGGTACTTTAGAGTTAATCCCTGCTAATTTTGCACTTTCATCACCCTTGGTCTGTGGCTGACTGTAAGATGGAGTTAACTCTACTGTATCGGCTCCAGTCACAGTGGCAGATTCCTGCCTGGTATCCTTATCAAAATTGATGCGAGGGTTACTATGACCTACAGGAACTCCAGCAGACATTAGAGGTGGATAACTATAATCTATACCAGCTCCTTCTTCAGTGTTCCCAAGAGGGGATGAGAAGCCCAGATGGTCTTGATCCATAAGGGATACATCCTTCCTCACATACTCATCTTGAGCCAAATTCCTGAAGTAGGACCAGTGTTTGGGTTCATGATTCTCCATGTTTAAGCTCAATCCAGCACCATCAACATGAAGAGGGCTGGCAGGTGGAAGGTTCTGTGACATTTTTGCTTTTGTGAATATATCAGATAGAAAATCACGAGGAAAGCGATCATTGATGTCGATTAGTATGTCTCCCTGTTCGGAAGGGGCACTTTTAACAGGGTTCTGCAATGATGCCACAGGCTTCTCTTGTCCCTTGGCATCATTTCTGAGAATACTATTTTCAGCCACTTCACCCCAGCCATAAGTAGGAGAATTCTTCACAGGAGAATCTTCAGTTCTCATAATAGGAGGCCCCTGACTTGCAACTTGATGAATTTTCCCTGCTGTTTCTTTGCTGTCATTCAATATATCATTCTGGTTTCCCTTGGCCTGGCCTTTTGCATTGCCATCAACAGGAGCAGCCATCACAGGTTTTAGTTCAGATTTCTGCAAGTTCGATTGAAGCCCTTCATTAATGACATTAGAACTCTTTTTGTTGATTTTATCAGCAAAATCTTTAGGCTTTACAGATGGTGCAACTGCATCCACGACAGCCTTCGTTGATGATGGCATGACAGAAGGGGCAGACCTCTCAGCTTCAGAGGCCATGCTTTCATCAACGATTTTATCAGTTGATTCTGTGACTGCTGAAGGACAATCTGAACGTGTTTGATTTAATAGAAACTGGGAACCAAATGAATCATCAGATTTTGACAAACGGTTCATTTCTGCCTGTTCCCTTGGGATCCTTTCAGAACGAAAGGCACGTTGAGTAATCACAGATGGTTCAGTATTATTGTCAGACGGATCAGACTCAGAAACACGGGATCCAGATGCAGGCAGTCCGCCAGAAGTGTAAAACCGGTCATCTTCATTCTGTATCACTTCACTTCCAGTATCTGGGGTTACCAAGTTCTGTATAGTTTCCACAGGTTTTTTGAAACTTGTTAAGAGATTCGGTGAGACAACTTCTGCCACAGAACTAGGCAGTGGCACTTCTTCCCTGGGTATATGAGGGGGAGAAGCATAGTCATTCTCTGACATCCTGTTTCTGTCAGTTTCACTATTTTTTGGGATTGAAACATCTCTTTTGATTTTGTGGTCCTTCAATGATGGAGCTTTATCTGATGATCGAGCTTTCTCAGTTTCACTTAGCTTTGGAGCAGAACTATCTCGTCTAAGAACATTCTCAGGTTCACTTAGTTTTGGGGCTGAGCTATCTCTTTTAAGAACATTCTCTGGCCCACTTAATTTTGAGGCTGAGGCATCTCTTTTAAGCTTCACGTCCTTCACGGGCACTTCTGGATCCTGGATCGGAGAGCTACTATGAATTCGTACATCATCCAAACCAACCGGAGAAGTTGGATGCCCGTGAAGAGGGACTGGGACAAAATTTACAGCAGGAACAAAGTGGCTAGAGGGGTGAGAAACATAACTATATTGCACAGGAGTAGATAATGGAATACTAGTCTTAAGATCTCCCTTAGGAACAAATACCTCTGGCTGGATGGCTTCTCCATCATGCCCCTTTTGCAGCAGGTAAGTATTTGAACTAGAATCATACACACCAGATGAACTTGCCCTAAATTGTTGAGAAGATGGCACAGTTGTAGCTGGCACACTTACCACTGAAGGAACGGCACCAAGAGCGGCCAACTTGGCAACAGCTTTATCCCCTTCCCTTTCAACATTAAGATTAAGTAGCTCATCCATATTGTTTCCAGAAGCAGTTGCAAGACAAAGCGAGTTTCTCCTCGAGCCAAGGTCCATACCATTCACAGCAACTACATACTGCATTTCAGAATCACCTTCCACACCTCCTAAACCATATTGACCATCCTCCAAATCAGTACTAGAAAACAGAAACATTCTGGGTTTTTGGGTCCCTCCATCTTCCAGTACATTACATTCCTCCATCATGTTCTGTAGATCTTCATCACAAGATACAGACACCAAAGCATCAAGATCTTCACCAGGAAGCTGATACTTTATGGTGTGAGCTTCACTGTAAATTGCTAATGCTTTCTGAACAAGTTCCTGCCAAGAAATATCCCTGCTTATACGAATTATGCGGGTCTCACCTCCTACATATCTTAGCTTTCCATCACTAGGACGTGGCAAGATCTTACCACCAAAGCTACAGAGGAACTTCAAATTTGTAGATGAACCAAATGAATTTCCTGAAGATGCAAAGCCATGAGTTCCACGATCCACTTCAGTTCTTGAGGAGGTTCGTGGTACAGCTTGGACAGAATCATAACCTTTATCCTCATTCATAGCAGTAGAGGCCTTCCTCTCAAACTCCTGCACATGACCTTTTTCTGCTGCATTGAGAACAGAGATATCAGACCCACTCTGAGAAACTGTATTGGGAATTCCTAGAATGTCCTTCATATCCACATAGAGAGGGCCGCTGTTAGGATCACCATAAACATTACGTGCAAGCTGCTCCATAGGATTCACCCTTCCTCGCATAAATTCAAACTCCTCACCAGTCTGAATGGAGTAATTTAGAACTGGTCTTGTTCCGAATGACATATTGTATTCTGGAGGTCTTATATTAGCATTTATGTTACTTGATGGATCTTGGAAGTACCTCTGATTCGTGGATCCAATAGCTTCATTTCTGGGCTCCACATTACTGTTATTATTATATCGAATCTGCTGATAATTTGTATTATGATCCATCATCTTGTTTCCTATATTTCTGTCCATTTATTTCAGAATACCAAGGAAAGAGAGACAAAGGCAATACGCCATGAACAAACCCGCAGCAAATCAACACATCCATCCCGCCATTGCCAATAGCAAACTTCTCTAATCAAAGACCTTGTTAGCAGCTGATCCTTCAACCTGATCTGAAAACAACATAAAACATCCACTTCAACAAGAACAGCTGATGCTAAGCAATGTTCAAACAAACTAACCAGCTTCCACCTACAAGGACTACCGCTTAGTGTTTCAGAACTTATTATTTATGTTTTTTTTTTTTTTTTGGAAAAAACCAACAAGTGTTTACTCCATAAAGAACGAGCTACCAGCAGCTACAATTTCAGTAAGAAATCAACAACAATCTACTCTGAAACCTACTAGTCTTTATCTGAAGTTTTGTTAGGGATCACTTAATAACATAATTGTCACATTGAATGGAGAATCAAATTTCAATAATATGATCCTATAAACATGTTTATAATGCAAGAATTTACACACACACACACACAGATTACATATATATATATTCTTAAATGTGATCACGTGCATTAATGATATACACATACATATTACTACAATCATCTGCTGGTCCACCCAAAAGAAACTTACTAGACATAGAAGTTGCTGAACTTTTACCAACCGAACAATATCATCCAAAATTAGATATACTAGAGAGACCTTACTTGTAAGATATAGCCATAATAATTAAAAAGTGCCCATAAACTATTTGTGTTTATACATATTTCTGTTTTCAAGCGCAACATCTACAACTGAAAAAGTGTGAAAATGTAGTTTCGATTCTTTTAGAACATGAAAGGCAGCAGGTTTCATGTCCAACGACAATCTGGTTAGATACTAGATAGATCTGGATTTCAAATTTCGTGGTGAGATGGAGTGACAATGAACAGGTGGACTATATAAATTGAATGGAGAATTGCAGGATGTACAGGCACACCACCTGATTTCAGTTCAACATTCTTGTAAGCCCAATTAATGTACAAGACAAATGACTAAATCAAAACAGTAACTCTTTATAAGGTCATTTCTAGAAACAGAAAGAAACTACATCAAATATAAGCACAAAAAGTAATAACTAAGAAAATGTCCCAAGAGGGAAACACAACCGACCTATGAGGAAAACACAAAACTAGAATAACCAATCATAAATGGGGAAAAATAATGTCCAGAGAATTAAATTCAAGAAATATATGAATGTGAGATTGGTTGAGAATGTGAGAGAAATTATGACTGGCAACTTCAAACGTAGCTTGTACATAAATCAAGCTCAAAAGGAACTATGCAAACTTCTCAACACCCCAAAAAGATGGTTCTACTCGGAGATTCTAACTAACATCCCTGAAAAATCTGACATTGAAACTAAATCAACAATAAAAAATATAGAGATCACCAAGTTCTAAGACTTCTTTATTAGGGGGAAAAAAGAATATATGGCTTAAGGAGGATTCAATAAGCCTCTGGAATTTTAGAAAATTGACTAAGAAAATGGCGATTGGAGTCAACTGACGACTTCCACTGCGCAGATGGAAACCCAATTTGTAATAACGCCGATATGTAATAAAGCGCAAACTTTAAGACCAATTACCTACAATTTAGCACACAAAAATAAAGGAGCACCAAAAACCCATTAAGATCCTGATTTCAGAACTCAAAATTGAAACTCAATTCGATTACTTCATCAAAACACAGAACAGAAACCCCATAAAGAATTCTGAACATTTCAACCTGTGCGTCAAAAAGATTTATACCCAAACAAGAAAACTCAACCCCCCACCCCACGAGGCCCCCAAGAAGGAGAGAGACACTTTTTTGTCTTCTTTAATACGAAATCTATGCCGGATCAGAACATCCACTACAGAGGGAATATTACCAGAGAAAGGGAATCGAAAAAGCTGAGCTCTCTCTAGCAAGAGACATGAAGATCACTCGCTCGGCTCATCTCTGTATCTCTCGCTCTCCGTAGAATGAGAATTTCGAGTCCAAGCTAGTCCTGCAATTTTTAGATTATTACTGCCAGTTAATAGAATTTTTCTTTTTCTGATTTTCCGTTTTGTTTAATAACTACATAGACTCTTTTCTTTTGCGAAATTACTTCTTTCTCTCTTCTCCAATGATAATTTCCTCGTCTCTCTTAAGTCTTACCTTACAAAGTCGGCAATTTCGTTTTTCACTTCTGCGCGTTACTGTATCCCACGCTCGAACAATGAGCGTGAAATGCACGATCCATTCACAGTGCTAGTTTTCCTTCCAGATGTGGGTCCCCGCACTCGACGAGTCGAGTGAAGAGAAGTTGAGTTGATACAGGCATCGGAGAATGCTGGGGAAACCGTGCTGTTCAAATTGGGCCATACATGGGCCTCTAGCCTATGAAGCGCCCAAATTTCCTTGGGCCTAGGAACAATCCACATGCGTTGGTGAAGTCAAAAGTTCGAATGATGCATGGAAATGCGAGGACCACAATGAGCGAGTACGGTCGTCCACTGCCCTGACCTTCCGCTTCGGGGGAGTGGAACAAACTCATCTACTCGCGCTTATGTTACTCTCACTGACGCTGATGGAAAGAAACCGCCGTCATTAACATTCAGTTCATTTTAATTTAAGATAATTAATTTTAAAATAATTTATTTTTATTTATATTTTTTTTATCTCATATTTTTGATAATATTTTTTATTTTGGGTTGCTCTAAAATTCTTTATAACATTTTCTTTTCTAGTAAATTTTATCAAATATTTTTACTATTATACCCTTTATTCTCTCATCACTCAATTCTATCTATTTCACCCTAAAATCTACTGCCCTCTGTTTTGTTCTTTCCTCTAATTGACGGCAGGGGCAACTATTGGCAAATCGACGATAGCGATTTGACAATGGCAGATCAAAAATGGCTAATCGTCGACAACGATCAATGACGGCAGATCGAAGGGACAGAGGAAAGATCTCTAATCAACGGAGGTCAAAGGCAAACATAGAAGTCGAAGGAAGTTACAGGTCAAAGGGATGGAAATCGACACAATCGGATGACCAAATTGATGCAAGCGATGCGTGATTGATGACAATGGGGATCAAGGATGAGACCCAATTTTTGTGATCGAGGATAAGACCTGATCGTGGACCCAGAAGTTTGAGGATCCAGCTTCCAAGATTGACGGTGATAGACGACAAGCGAGGCGGAGGAGATTGGAGTTTATAGAAATAAAGTAGAGATTGAAGGTAAGAGGGGAAGACGAGATCGAGGAACAGTGGGAGACGAGATTGGGGACCGACAAGAGAGGGCAATTTTGGAACAGATTGGAACGTCAGATGAGTTCCTTGGTTTGCGTAAAAAAGGAAATGGAGCAAAGATATCGGGACGGAGGGAATATCTTTTTTATCCTAAATTAATTTTAACTAAAATTCAACATTATGTAATTGAAATAATACATTGAAAATATGATTTTTTGTAATCTTACTAAATTTTTATGAATTTTTCTAATTTAATGCATTAAAAGAAAAATTCATAAACATTTAACAACACCATGACAATTTACCTTCAAATAAATAAATATATATATATATAGTAAAAATAAATCATTTGACTTAAATTAAAACGAATTGACCTGAATTTAAGCTTCCTTCTTCTAATTCCGTTTTTGTTTCCATTTCCTTTTCAAAGAGTTGTGGATTTACTCTTCATTGATTTTTTTTTTTTGAAAAAAAACCCACTTTTGTTCTTCTCTGATTATTGCATTTCATAACTTTAGTTGAATTAGTTACTTCTTTTGTTGAACTTGGATTGTCGTGTTTGACCTTTCAAGCTTGACAAACAAATTGCTTGCTATTTACTAGGTTTCATTTATAACCGAAGCGTCATAAAGTAGTTCGTTAAAGATTCTATTCACGCTAGTGAATTGATTTGTCGTTGGCTCTAATGCGTTGCAGTTTGTTTGATGTATGTTGCTAAATTTGATAGTTAATTAGTCTATATGATATTTGGCTACATTTTGCAGGATAATTATAGTCTTGTAGTTGCTATTATTTTTAATTATCAATTGGCATGTCTAGACATTTCATCTGTTGGGAGTAGAATGACCTAATCCTTGATTGTTTTCTATAGTGATTTTTTATGGCAATGAAGATAACACAATTTAGCTAAAGAACTTCATGGAGTATATGTGAGCACAGGTATTGTTATTTAATATGGCACACCTTACTTTTGGAAGAATAAACATATGTTGGCCACAATCTCAATCATGAGCCAAAAAATGAAAAAAATGACTTAACTGCGGTCATTTGTAGTTTTTGGAATTGATAATTCCCTGCTTTCTAATAAAAGTTAACTATAGTTCCTTGCTTTTGTAGATACTAGATTATTAGTTGCATGACTTCCTTCAATGCTTAAAGGTACACTGAATCGAATATTAACATTTTGTGGATTTCTTTGTTTGGCTTGCAGGCATATATGTAACAAGTTCTTTTAAGAGTTACTTATGTTTCTCATTAGGATCAATCTTAAACTGCTTTCTACAAAGTCCCATAAGGAAGATAATGCACCAGTTATGAATGCTAGCATGCTTAATAATGGTGACAAAGCCAAGATAAAGAAAAAGCTAAGGCAAATTTATCCCAAATTCCAAGAACCAATGGAGAAAGTGCAGTTCATGTTAGTGGTTTACAAAAAACATATTTTGGGGTAGGAATCAAATTGAATTCAGTAGTAAATTTAAAACCCCACAAAGACATGGAATTTGAGCCAATGGAGGAGGCATTTACCTTTTATATTTAATATGCAAAGTCTATTGATTTTACTGCTATAACAAAAATAAGCAGGCAATCAATATTCAATAATATATGAAAAAAAAATTATGTAAAATTTGCCTATAGCATAGACAACGCCAAATGGGAATACAATTCTATGGACACTCCACAATCTGCTTCAACTCAAGACAGCATAACGAACACGCCAATAGAAAAGAAAAAATATAGTTGGTCTATCATGGCCAAAAATAGAGTGCAAAGCAAGTCTGCATATCAAGAGAAGATAATATGAAAAGTGGATTGTCCAGAGTTTCATAAATGAGCATAACAATAAAATACATCCTTATGCTGATTGTATGCATTCAATGTATTCAAAAACCAAAAAAAAAACTTATGTTGCCATGTTGAGGCAATCTGCTAAGTGTAAGAAAGTTGACAATAGGGAGAGTAATATCTCAAATCAACTAGTTGTGAGCAATTAGTGGAAAGGTCCCAAAAGTTATACTAACTGGCCAATATAAAGCACTAAAAAAAGCTGTTAAAGAGATTTTTCCCTGATTCTCGCCATTGTTCTTGCTTGTGGCACATTTTGAGCAAGATACTTGAGAAGCTTAATTATATTGTGAAGCAGCATGACATTTTTTCTAACCATATTTAGCAAAAACATCCTTAGATCTCATACCACAGAACTATTTGATGAGAGATGGCATAAATTTACTAGTAAATTTAACTTGAGCAGTGATAAATTGTTTTGGAGATTGTATAAAGATCGTGAACGATGGGTACTGATATACATGAGAAGCATTTTCTTGGCAGGTATATCAATAGCCCGATAATCTGATAGTAACAACTTTATTTTTGATAAAAACATAGACAAGAAAACTACATTGAGTGATTTGTTGATCAATATATAGCCATTTTACAAGAGAAAATCTAAGGAAGAGGCAAAGACAAAATTTGACACAATCTGCATTGAAATCTACATCGTTATTTGAAAAACAAATGGCAAATTTGTATACACATGCAATTTTTAAGAAGTTTTAAATCAAGGTTTTGGGTGTGGTTGCTTGTCATTAAAAAAAAGGCTTGAAAATAGGGTAAGAAGAACTTGTAGGGATCATGATTCTAAATAAAATAAAAAAATCTTTATGATATACAATGAAGCATTATCTGACATATCTTATTTGTGCTATGTGTTAGAATTCCATGGGTTTTTGTGTGGACATATAATGATTGTTCTGCAAATGTATGATATACAAAGCATCCTACTTCAATATGTGTTAAAGTATTGGACAAGAGATGCAAAGAATAAATGAGAAACAGGAAAAAATCTGGAATTGTTAACTCCAAGGGTCTATGCTACTATAATCTCTTTCAACATGCTTTTGGATTGGGTGATGAAGCATCTTTTGTGTCAAGAAAGTTATAACATTGCAGTAAGTGCACTGAATAAACATTAAGAAAGTGTAAGGGTGTTAACAAAGTAATCCCAACTACAGATAAACAAATCTCTCTAAAAGTTGTCAATTCCTTTTGCTTTGAAGGACAGAGACAAAATGAAAACACATTCAAGACAGGCAAAAATGACAACACAACTCATAAAAAAGCAAGTTGTAGTGTCAACTGTGGTACAATATGTATACACACATGGATACAAGTGCAAATGTAACGACTCTTCAAGACTTAAAGTTGGATTGTTAAGGTAATCTTAGTTATTTAAGTAATTTTATATACTTAGAATATTATTTGCAAGCCAGAGTCTTGATTTAATAGGATATAGTCGCTTAAGAAAGGTAAAATTGGTCATTTAGGCAAACCAGGCCGAGAAGGGTGGTTTGATCATTTTTAAATATTGGCCTGTTTTTATTTTTACAGTTGGATAAGGGATGGAAAAATATTAAGAACAAGATGTTTATTATTTCCATTGATTCCCACTATATCCTTAAAAAATTGTGAATTGTTGATATTGCTTATAAGGGGTTTTAAATGTACGACTTAGAAACCTTAGGATCAAATTGCACATCTCTAAAAGTTTGTAAAATGGATGTGTAATTAAGGATGAATGGAAGCATTTAGTAGCTTAATTTGGACCTAGCCCTTAATATTCTAGTGTTATTAAAAAGAATGACCTAAACTATGAAAGGAGACAAGTGAGGGATCATGTGTGTTGCACATGAAGTGTGTTGACTTTTATTTCATTGTATCTCCTTCCACCACCCACCTGCCAGCCATGAAATCTCTCTCCTTCACCCATGAAACTCCATGGTCAACAAACCAACCAAACTCTATCCTAGCTAATTAGCATAAAAATCATGAGAAATCAGGGCTGAAATTGGTTTTGATGCAGGGAAAGTAAAGATTTGAGCTCAATTTTACTAGGTAAGTAAGGTTTAATTTGTTATTCATTTTTTAAAAGGAACAATGAGCTGTTGAAGCATGTTACATCTTGGAAGGAAAAGTAAGAATTATATTGTTCATTCTTTTGTTTGTGATTACTTCTGTTGAAGGGTGACTAGAATTGGATACAAGTTGCTTTTTATGGAAGTGATTAAAAAAACAAAAAAGAAGTTATGCATAAAAACCAAGGTGTGCACTTAAGATGCCTTTGTATTGAGCTTTCGTTTTCTATTAATTCCTGGGGGTTGGTTGCTATGTTCTTGTGGTTTGGTTGGCTTTAATTAGTCCTAAACCTGCTTATGAACTAGTGTTCCAAGACTAAAGCAAGGGGAACAATGCCTCATTTAAATTGAAAAGAGTATATAAAAGTGAGCAAAAAAAAAACTGAGCAAAATTCCTTGGCTATTTATGTGTGAATTGAGGATTATTTTCATGGGTTTAAGTGGCTAAGTTGTTCTTAAAATAATCAATATAGGTTTTAAATTTAAGCTATTAAGAGGGATCATAAGGTGACTCAAAACCGAGGCAAATACTATTTGCTTACAAATATTAAATAATCCAAGGCAAGAGATTTTAAGTTCAAGTAAGTTTAAATTGATGCATTATAAGTTGTTTAAAATATACTAATTAAAGGAGTAAGAAGTGGATAAGAAAAAGGGCTTAAGTAAGAAAAAGGGAGCCTTAAGTAAATGTTTTAGTACTAAATATTTAAGGGGGGTCTTGAACCTCAAAAGTACCATGGCTAAGCCATTGTGCTTGAAAAGATTAGGCACTAAGATTAAGTGACATTCCCGTGTAATATGATAAGAGAAAGTAAAGAAAGTGGCAAGTCATCATACTTGCTAAGACAAAAACGAAGTTCTTACAAAGATGCAAAACTAAGTTAGGTTAGGTTAACACAACAGAACCTTTTTTAGTGGCCATTAGATAAGATCTCAAGAAGTTTGAGCTCTTGTTAAGTTGTATATATTTATTTTATATACTAGTCCTCAAATTTTCTTGCAAGTTAAAAAATAAGAAATCTCTTATTGAGAATCACCATATTCTCACTTTATTACTTTCATATTGTGTATGTATAATTATTTATGGATTTGACACCGAGTTGTTAGGCTTAAGTTTTGTTTTTTCGCATGTACAAGTTGGTCATATGTACTAACTAAAGTTATTTCATGGCTTTGATAATGGGCTAAAGAAAGGAAAAGTACAAGACAATGAGGCAATCTCCACTTGGGGAGTAAAAGAGGCTCAGGTTGAAGCATAGTTTAATGATTTCAAGTAGTTAGTAGATAGTACTCGAGTGAACTAAGTTATGCCTCATAGTAATGACAAGAGTTTAAAGAAGACTTTCAAGTGTGTGTTAAACACATTAGTTGTATTTAGATGTACACAAGTATTAATTATTGTATGTTGAGTCTTTACTTGAAGTTTGAGATAACTTATTATTTTTATTGACTTCAATTATGGTTTTCTTCATTGTTTTTAAATACTCAAGCTAGCAAGCATTTTGTTTTAATGCTTATTTCAATCTTGTAACGGAAGTTATTCATGCATATAATTTTGCTTTAGGATAAAGAACTAGTGGCATGAAAGTTTTAATGTATTACAAGCAATGACTTAGCTAATCACAATCAATAGCAGGATTCACCATAATCTTGATCATTCAAGTGATCCTAAGCAGCGTCCCTGACAACAAACATATGGAAAAATATGTATATATACGCATGCATGCACAAAAACAAATACATGCATAAATACATATTTACATAAGTGCATACATAAGTAAACACTCTCTATTACTCTGCATGCATACATACATACATACAATAATTGTTTAAGTGGTAAGTTTTGTTGTATAACTTTTAGATGTGCACAGAGCTGGAAGTAATGGGCTTTGGGTTACAGCGCAGTTGACAGCAAGTGGTTAGGGTTGTTTGTCCTTATATTGCATTAAGAAGTGTTATTCCAGTTTTTTGTCCATATGTTGTTCCAGTTTTATTGCATTAAGAAGTGTTATTCAACTATAAAAGATTAACGAGACTAGGATATTGCTTGATAGTTAAATGTATGGACATCTCAAGTTTTAGAATGGTTCCCCTTGGCTCTTTTTATCAGTAACAGAGGAACATGCAATAGATGTTCAAAATTCCAACTTTTTTGGTTTTGACCAAGTGGTAGACAACCACTTTTGTTTTTCTTCTATTGAATGGCATTACTGAAATATGTTTCTATGTTTTCTTTCTAGGAACAATTGAGTTCAAGACCTCTAGGCTATTTTGGCAACCAATAACTTGTGCAACACAGAATAAACCCCCAGCCTTCCCCTTTATTGATTAAGTGTGTTCAAGAATTTAATCCAAAAATGCTTTTAACATTTTGTCCTTTTTTTCCTAGACACAATTGAGCATGGTTGCTCCCAACCATGATAGCTATTATTGTGATCAACACAACATATAGGGACTGGTGATTTTTATATCTTTGGCTGCATGTGTAGGCTCCTTGTTTTTTGATGAAATCATCAAAATTTTGTTCATTCATGTTGGCAGGGACAAAATAGTTAAACATCAACGTTGCAAGGTGCCAATAACGTGTTTCAATAATGTATGCATGAGACAGTATGACCTTATGCTACATGTTCCCTTTAAGGCTGTAAATGAACTGAATGAACACAAATGAGAGCTGTTCGTGTTCGTTCGTTTGTTTAGTATAAAATGGTTGTTCGTATTCATTTGTTTATATTCATAAACAACAATAAACAAACCAAACGAACAAATTTGTTCATGATCAGTAATACACGAACACGAACGTGTTTCACGAACAATGCATAAAATATGTTTGTAAACGATTTAAACGAACATAAATAAACGATCGTAAATGAACGAACATATATATATATATAAACAAACGAACAATAAACGAACAAACAATAAACGAATTGTTCATGAACATAAACGAACGAACATAGGTTTGTTTATGTTCATTCGTTTGAATAAACGAACAGAAAATTGTGTTCATGTTTGTTCGTTTAGCTTAATAAACGAACATGAACAAACTCCTGCCAAACAGTTCATAGACAGCCCATTGACCGTTCTATTCGTTTACAGCCCCAGTTCCCTTACCTTTTGTGAAGATTATGTTAGTGTTAAAGATTGTTGTTTTATTTATATAGGTACCTTTTGGATGTAAACCTTTGTATATAAGTTGCACATCTTTTGTGATTTATGTGTTGGTTCAAGGATCTATATCCATCATATTATTGACAGTTCGCTTATCCATACCTGGTATCTTTTGCAGGGTCAGTTACAATTCATGCAGCAAACTTTTCCTAGTTATGGCATTCAAGGTGGTTTGCAAGATGTTGTACCCTAATTACTTCTCATATTAGCTTGCATCAGTCATTCTCATTTCCATTAAACAAGTCTTTTACCTTTTGCAAGACCAGACTAATACAGGTGTCTCCTATGTGCATGACAGGGCCACAAAACCACTGCCTTCCTGAAAGCTCTCTTGTTAGGTGACATCATATTGCAATATTGTACTTGGTCTAATATATACATGAACAATCACATTGATCTTAGGTAACAAATTTCTCCTTTATCTGCAGTTCATCCTTCCCTAAACCCATACTTACTGTGATCCTGATATGAGCTGCTTGAATATGGCTTACTAGTTCCCTGGACCCATACTTACTAGTTTATTAGTGCATTAAGATTTGTCCCTCTTTCAGAGTTCCCTTTTCTTAGCGTGAATCGATCATGTTCAGGTTTTATTTGCGAGTTTTCTGGAGGAACCTCAACTTGTACAAAGAAGACGAAAGCATCTATGGCCACTTATAGGTCGAGAAAATTTTTCTTTCACTTAATAAGTACTCATTCTGATTACCGGATAGGCATGTATATATGTATATATGACAACTCACTGAGGACTATCCAGGTTGAGATTAGTTCAGAGGCATCGTGTGTTTACTCCTGCATTCATGAAAGTAGACACTAAATAATACTACATCCACCCTAAATTTCTGCTTTATTTCAGTTTTTTTTAATTAAATTTGATTTAAATTTGCTTATATTTTTATTTGCTATTTTTTAAAAATAAATAAATAAATAACTAAAAGATTTATAGTTTTGGAGTATATTTTTTGAAAAAAAATTATCACATAATAATATAAATAAATTCAAATCAAACTTAACTCACAAAACTAATGTGCAGCAGAGGGAACACTAATGAAGTAATATCGTACGCCCTTTATATGGTACTAGACTCCCTATGTACCTTGTTAACCTAAAATTATTTCGTGAATGTTTAACTGTGTCAAACACGGACATACGTACTCTTGGAGTGGCAAGAATTGCCCGTCAGTTAATAATCGCCTTTTCCATAGATTTTGATCAGAAATATGAGAATTGTCGCAAATGTAAGTTGGCTTATTGCAATTTAAAATTTTCAAGGGCGGTTGTATGAAAAGCCTTTATTTATTTATTCTTGTTCTTCATTTTTTTTTTCACCGTTCATGATTGAATTTGCCACAGGTTTCTGGGAGCTGTTGCCAAGGGAAACTTGCAGTTGTTCCCATGGTCGTATGAGCAAATTGTTACTCCTAGGATTAAGATACACTGGGGAACAATCGATCATATCCATTTCAAGAACTTTTCTATCTTTTTCTTTTTCTTCCCGCGTGCGCAGGCATTAGGTACATTAAGATTTATCCAAAGCTTTAAGGTATCAGAAGCATATTTTCTGTCAATATCAAAAGGACTTGTCCAAGTTACAACTATCGCAGAAGTCAATTATTCATAGAACATAACTACAACGCGGTGGCTAAATTCATATCGCATCATCACACCAAATATTACCCCTTGTTTTTTCAGCCATGCTGATCAAAGCAGCCCTAATGAATTGGTCTTCATTTCAACCGAAATCAGGGAACAGCAAGGTATTGACCCAATCATGTTGCAGTGAATGGTAGTGGATAAAAAACAAAAACAAACAGAATATGTGTCATGAATATTCAAGGAATGAACCTTACTCGTAAGCCATCCCAATTTAATTTGCTCAGCTGGATCACCATTGACACAGGTGTGGATTCATTACCAGTTTCAATCTCAATCAGTTTCTCATGAACTGTTTATTGTTTGAGAATCAACAGCCTAGTCATTTGCTGGTTCAAACACCTAGTCAGGCAATTCATCAGCAAGTTTCTATTACAAAAACACATTCCATACAAGAATTGTTACCTCACTCGGTTGAACCTGAAGACTTCATATGTTTGCCACCACAGGTCTATCATTGAAGAAACTCCTCCAGTTTTGTACTACTATTTCTCAAAATTTCCAGCCCACATGTTCAAACTACTGATTCTCTAAATTGACATCATCAGAAACTTTTCACATTGTTTTCTATAACCAATCGCTTGTTCCTAGATGCTAAGGTTCTTACAAGATTCCTTTATTGTTCTGATATTCCCATGCGCTACTCTAATCTTAACGAGCTTTACATGAAGATCAACTTGTGGCTTTTTGACTAACAGATCAGAGCATACATTCAAATGCTTAAATCGACCCCATCCCTTCCAGCTAAACACTAAAATAGAATACCTCTAGGATCGGATTCTGTCTTCAAACCCCATGAAATTGAAGGGAACCCGAACCAGATTAAAATTGTTCTCTTCCAATACAATAACAGTGGAAAAGGCACTACTTCGACAAAGCATCTGAAATTGAATCAAATAAAAGAATCTCACCCAATATTCCCTTTTCCTGTTATTCTTCCAGAATTGAAAACAATAAAATTTTAATGTTATCAATTGGGACTTTTCAAGCCTTTGCTGACATAAGTTTTTATCACAGATATCATATTGGTAACACTAACTAGCTCAAAAAGCTTATTATCTCAAAACTGTTCTAAGACTATCTCAAAACTGTTCTAAGATTATTAGTCTTTTACGATCAAGTTGACTGCATTCAAATCAAATCAAACAAAAGCTTATTGTTCTACTGATATAATTCAGATATCTAACAACGCCAAGCAATTGTTGACAAAATTTTCATCTTCAAACATAGAGATCAGAAGGGTAATCTCCAACTTACTTGCAGTAGATCGGCGAATTAGCAGTCTCTTGAGGACACAAGAGGAGCAAATTGTGACCTTAATCCTTGAACAATCATTCCATAACAACTTTGGCACCAAGAGCCTTCATTTTTTCAATTACCTGCTCACCTTCTTCCTTGGATACTCCTTTCTTCAAAACCGATGGAGATTTCTCCACCAAGTCTTTCGCTTCCTTGAGACCCAAATCCGTCAGAGCTCTAACCTCCTTAATTACCTTAATCTTTGCAGCTGCTTCGTAACTCTCCAGCTTCAATTCAAACACAGTCTTCTCCGGCTCATCCTCTTTAGCAGCCGCCGCAACCGTAGCTGCCTTCATCATTCCGGCGGCTCCAGGCTTCATCACTCCCACAGTCGGCATCTCTTTCATTCCAAGTTTCTTCATCATAATCTGACTCAACTCGGCGCTTTCGGCCAAAGTGAGCGACGTCACTTCGTCGACTAGCCGCCACACGCGCTCTGTGGGAGGACTGCGAAGCTCGGTTGGATCGAAATTCGAAGGATCGTAATCAGCCGGAAGCATCCTCTGATCAATCTCTAATTCCTCTTCTTCCTCCTCTTTCCTCGCCGGCTGACCAAAGTATCTAGAGAACCCATTCGAGTAAAGCGCCGTCAGATAAGAGGGTTTTCGACGTAACCCATTTGGTAAATATTGTCTCAATCTTAAGACCAGGCTCATATCTGTACTACCAAGAAATTTGGGCCAAGGTGAACGATGTCAGAATATAAACCCTAGAGAGGGGAAGGGGGTTAGCGTGGGAAGGACCGTTCTAAAATACAGTAAGGATACCCCCTAATCAAAGCAGTCGATCAAGAGTGAGTATGTATTGGTGTAATTACAAAAAGAAATGGTCTTCTCAAATTGTTTTGTGTGAGGCACTAAAGTTTTATATATTATTATTTAGTTTCTTTTGTTGTTTGTGCTGCAATATAAAATTGTGTAATGGAGTTAACCGGTCATAAAGGGTAATTAGGTAAAACAAGGTGAGGTATGGTGGAATTTATAAGTCTTATGAAAAGGGACCTATTTTAGAAGCGGAGAAGAAGAGTAGAGCAGGGTGCAGGCATTACGTAAACTTCGGTGGGTCGGTAGAGTTGATTTGGAGCAGATCTTGTCGAGGCGGAAGTGGGTTTGCACAACCGAAGGAAGTACTCTGTCTAACTTCGGAAAGGGACTGTTACGCAACAAGCTCGTGAAGCTTTTCTGTCCAGGTAATAGCTGACTGAAGTTTGGAAGTGGTGTATGTCTATGAGTATTAGTATAAGGCTGCAGTTATGGATGATTCGAGCTGTTTAGTTCAAGGTAATTTTTCTCAGTAACTGATCTTAGGGTTTTAGGATTAACGTAGGTAAGGGTTTTAGGATTTACGTAGGGAAAATATAAATTGTTTCCAAATTATTTTGAATATAATAGTGTGGGTTGATTATAGGTTATTTGAGAAGTGATAAAAATATTAAAATGCGATTAATATTTAAAAAAAGCAATAGCAAAGTCAAAAAAGCGACAGTTTTTAAGGAAAAGCGATTAAATGTTAAAAAAAGCTATTAAATATTAAAAAAAATGGTAAATTTTTTAAAACGCTAATAAAAACAAAAAAAAAAGTGATAACTAATTCTAAACTAGAATAAATAACAGTATGTATTTTTGGCATAAGACTGTAATATTATTTATAGAGTATTATTTTATTGTGTAGAGTAATTATGCATTTATTCCTTGTCGTATGCAGTGACCAATTTGTTTACGAACCTGAAACGTAAGCTGTAGGTTGTGGTTAGAGGGGAGGTATTCTGGTTGCAGTTTGGGAGTAAGAAAGATAATATTGGAATATCTAGTGTTTGGAAAAGCAATGGAGAAGGAAATAGGAGAGGCAATGGTAGAGAAGGAAATAGAAGAGGTAAGAACCGAAGTATAGGTTAAAATTTGAGTTGTGTAACAGTTAATAATGAATGATATTTAATGAATTTATCTGAGGAGTGCATATTTTATTCGTGTGCAGGCCAGATGCAGGCCCAAGGAAGAAAAGGAAACAAGGATTGCTGAACATGGGGACGCCACCAACACTGTGAAAGTTAACTTACGTGTTGCAGATAATCATTATGTGTAAGTCTTATTTTTGGAGGTTAAAGTATGGTATAATAGTGACAGTACTTTTGTTGATGGAATTTTAATGTTAACCTTTGTTCAAATACAGCAATGTAGAAGCGCAAATGTTCAAGGGAAAAAACTCCCGATCGATGACGCACTCGGTACATCGTGTTAATAAATTTTATGACTTTTATTAAATAACAATTGGCTGCAGTATTATAATAACTATGATAACTGTTTACACCACTAAATGTAGGAGTGGGCTGATATGAGTTCACGGTGGAAAACAATGGCGTTTGATGAGAAGGTGAAGTTTGTTAGTGATGTCGAAAGTCCTCAGCCGGAAAAAGGGAGAGGGAGTGGGAGACAATGGTCCATAAGTTGTAGGCCCGGGTACTTCTATAAACATGTCCAAGAGTTGAGTGCTGAGCAAAGGAGTTTGGCAGATGAAACTGGGCTCAGCAGTCTTCTGAAAAATGAAGTGGTTAATTTGCATAGTGATCTCATTTCATGGCTTGCTAGCTCATTCGACCTGGATCTATGACTCTTAACATATATGGGAGGATTTTTCAGATTGCAGCTTCTGATGTGATTGAGGTGATGGGCACAGCAGATGGAATGACGCCATTTGATTTTAACCAAAAGTCCCCTTGGGTCAAGAGTTTTTGCAAGATTGTGAGCAAGCGATGGGTTGTCGATGTTAAAGGCATTAGTGAGAGGCTTAGCGGTAGTTCTGGTGATGATTTCAAACGGATGTATGTTCTGCTTGCACTTGCGACTATTCTTTGCCCTTCAAACAGAAAGTTCCTTGGTTCACAGTTCATGTGCTGCGTTGATAATGTCAACTTATTACGTGACCATCAATGGGCAAGTTTCACTTTGAGTCACCTTGTGGCTGCCATCAAGAAGGTGTCTGGGGATGGTGTACACGTGCTTGGTGGCTGTTCCATGTTCTTGCAGGTACCAGTCCAAGTAGTCTTACAATCTCGGTACTTGTTGGGCCTTATTAATGTTTATTTATTCAGTTTTTTTGATAAAGATGCTGAATGTTGTTAGGTTTATTACATGCATTTTATTCTACCCGATTCCTACAGCGCGTGTTCAGGCAACCTTCCCATATCATTTTTTACAAACGATGTGATGAAGAAATTATTGCGTAAACGATGTTTTCGTGAAGATCCAAAGGTATGGTGAAGTGGCATGTCTTCTGTGGTGCTGTTTTTTCTTTTTGTCTGTTTTGTTAAGCTTTAAATGTATGTCACCTTGACTTGGTTTAAATGGGTGCAGGAACATGGCGAGTATTCCCCAAAACCCTTAAAATCGGGTCGGTGGTCAGCTAATACCCCTGGTCGTCCATCTCCTTCAGCAGATAATGTGCACGAGAATGTTGATGCTGGCCGGGATGCCATTTCGTCCCATGATAAAGATCAGACAGACACAGAGAAAGAAAATATGCATATCCCGGTGGAAGAATTTGAGCATCTGGTTGAAGTGGTTAGGACGTTGGCTGACCATGTTGGTGCTCTAGTTGTCGATGGTCGTGACCTGAGAGCGGAGCAACTGCGACAAAGGAAACAGTTACAGCAAATAAGTGCACAAGTTAGGACGTTGGTTCAGGCTCTTAAGTCGAAGCATGTTAAGGATTCACCAAACCAAAAGAAAGTTCGTCATGAAGATACTCATGGTTCAAATGCACCATTTGCCGATACACCTTTACCTCTGCCTGTGTTAGTTCAATAGAGTAATCATAGTGCTGATGAAATTGGGGGCCCAGATGATGAGGGTCTTCCTATGGAAAACAATGAGTTGGATGGAAAAGGTAAATCCTCCAATAATGCATCTGCCCGTATTGCAGATGATAATGTTATGGTGTTGTCGACCTTTCCTGCTAAAGTCAAAGAGGGTAAGGACCAAGCAGATGTTTCTACTTTCAATTTGGGCACATCTGAAATGGGGAGGGTATATGTGTTATCTGATACGGAAGGAAAAAATGGGGGTAAGAATGAGGTATGTGATTAGGGTTAGCTCTAGTTGACTGTGGTCAGCATTTAATGTGTTACTACACAGATGCTTTATATTTGATAATGTGGTTTATTTGTTGTTAGGCAGGTGAAGCGTAAATGTCGTAAATCAGTGGTTCCAGCCCTCCATGAACGTCGAATTCGTATTTCGACACTTGTAAAAGCGCAAACATCACCATTTATGAAATGGGAGAATAGGAAGGCTGGCAGGTGTATCAGGTTTGCTGCGGGGCCATTTGGTGTGAGACACCCTGTTTCTCCCGAAGAACATCATATTATCATGTTTGTTTATTATGGGCCAGGTGATGATAGGTAATATCTCAGTATTTAATATCTTATGTCTATTTCAAAAATGTTTTTCTTGTCAAATTATATTCAATCTGACCTATTTTAATTGTTTCCCGTTTAGTGACACTTTGGTCGATCCGGGTGGCCCTTATAGTGTTCGTCGATCTGATTTTCATTATTTGCTACCTGATGAATGGCTAATAAGTTCTCTAATTAATACATGGGCTGTAATCCTCACTAATCGAGCTAGAGCCCGAGGATCACTTGTGAAGAATTGGTGGTTAACGCTTGACTTCACGGTATAACTTCTACCTTCTTAGCATTTTTTATTTATATGTTCGTGTAGAAGATATGTGTGGCAGTTTTTTGGTCATGCTGACAAGTTACCCAATTATCTAGTTTATGGCTTCACGGCCAGATGAATCTGTACTCCATTTATGTAAGAATTAGAAGTTTGCAGAATTGCTTTTTGATGATGTGACGAACTGTGATAAGGTAGATGATATGTGATTTTTTTTTTAATGCTTTTGTGGTTATATAGTTATGGCTATACACATACTAATTTCATTGGTGATTCAGATTTTTCTACCAATGCATGAACCTTCCCACTTTTTCTTATTTGTTGTGGATTTGACTCTTCACAATATTTCTATGTGGGATACGCTACATACCAATTCTAGTGTGCATCGGTACATTGAGAAGATGGATGCACAGGTACCCCATTAGCATCACAAATTTTGTTGGAAAAATATGTCATTGTTATATGTTGGAGGTGATTTATATAGTTATGTGTTCGAAATTTTTTTTTTTCAGTGTAAGGCACTTGATGTTGTCGTGAAGCCTCCACATTTCAACTTTGTGGACTTTCAGAAGGTTAAACGCGATCCGTTCCCTAAGCAACCAAACTGTAATGATTGTGGATTATTTGTTGCCTACTTCATGGCAAATCCTACTAAAGTAGGCACTTTGCAGCCAGCGAAAGATGTAAGAAGAATTGATTTTATATATGCATGGTTATTGTTTTTACTCCAGCCTGATTTGAGTTACTGGTTTTTTTAGTGGGACTCACAAGAGCAGCGATGTTGGTTCTTATTGGACCTTATTTTATGTGAGGAGAATCAACTGTCAGCAGAAGTTCAATGTGAAGCATCAAATTGGTTTGCGGAAGAACGAATTAAGTGGGGTGGTGTTGATGTTCAGAAGGAGCAAATACTTTCAGTCGATGAATGTGAGAAAGATGCTGCTGTAACCTATAAACGTAAAAGGAAGAATACTTGGAAGGGGAAAGAGGTGAAAGATTAGCATCACTTTTTTGTGTATATGATGGCATCCTTTTCCCAGTTTTTTGAAAGTGTGTTGGCTGAGTTAACCCCTATTTTTTTGTAAACCCATATTTTTTTGTAAGCGATTGATTGCCCTCTTTTTTAGCATCTATAACAATCAGGACTTAGTTCATAGTTATAGCTTTTGTTACTATGAACTTGTATATGTGATAGACGGAAGCTATATCTACATTTTAGAGTTAACTTAATTTGTACTAACATTTTACAGTAACATATATAAGTTGTTGTTTAATTGAGGTGTATTATTTATTACTGTAAATAAAAAAATGCACTCCTCATGTAATAATTCTTAGGATGGTTGTTGTATTGTAGAGATTTTACAATGGCGGTATTTTCCTTAATTTTTTTAATTTTTGGAACATATTTATAATTGTTATAAAATTTATCATTGTGACGCTTTTTAAAAATTTTTATCATTTTTGTAAAACTATGATCGCTTTTTTAAAATGTTTATCATTTTTGTAAAACAATTATTAATTTTTTTTGTGTTAATCGCCTTTGCATAATGTCGCTTATAATTTAGTATGTTTAAAACTTATAATAATTATAAAAGCGATTACAAATTAGAAAAGGCGAAAATAATTGAAAAAAAGCGATACATCTTAAAAAAAATGATTACAAGGAAGACAGTGATATAATTGAAAAAAATGATAATAATTTTGAAAATAGGATTTATAATTCATAAATTTGATAATAATTGAAAAAAGTAATATTTTTGAAAAAATCGTTATTAAAGTGAATAATAACAATATTATTTTCGACATCAGAGGAAATAAACATGAAGGTAGTGTTACATGTAATTTTTTAAAGATACAGGTAAAGTTGTTAGTTAAATGAAATATTGGAGAGATATTGTAATTATGCCATTAATATATGTCCCACATATTAAATTTTCGGTAACCATATTTTCACTTCCCCGACCACCACCCTTATTTTTACTTCCCCAACCACCCTTTTAAATTGTAACATCTAATTTCACTTCCCCAACCACCGTTTTAAATTTGACCATCTAACTTTTTAAGTTATACCATCTAACTCTGCAATTTCATCATTTATTACCTATTCTATAACTACATTATTTAAGCTTCCTCCTTTGCTCCAATTACAGCTAGTTACATCTCTTCCCTCTCCTCAATTTCCTTATTCCTACCTTTCATTCAGAAACAAACAATGTCTGACGGTGGTGCCCGTGACTATATTAAGCAATTACCATGCGATTTCAGGACTTCAATGATCAAGAGACTAACTCATCGCAAGAAATTTCTTCCTTCAATAAGTATATATTTTGAACCAGATTCTCACGTTTCTCATCCAGAGCATCCAGCAAGTTTACATTTTATTGGAATTTTATTATTTCGAATTTAACTGCTTACTGTTATGTTAGTTAAATTTGTTGGCATATTTACATTTTAATTGATAAATTTACTGGTAAATGTTTTGGGTATTTTATATTTCAGGGGAATGTATGTGTATGAAGTTAGAGAAATACAAATAAAAAGTGATAAAAAATTAGATAAAAAATTAAAAAATCAATCATTATTAAACAAAAGCGATAAATGAAAAAAAAAAAGCGATAATTTGGTTAAAAAACCATGATTAAAATGTAAAAAAAACTAAAATTACAAAAGTAAAAAAAAGAAGCAAAAATATTTAAAAACTGATAAACATTTAAAAAAAAAGATAAATTATTTTAAAAAACTAATAAAAATCACAAAAGTGATAAATTATTCTGTAGTGCAATAAATAATTTAAGAAATTATTAAATGAAAAATCCGATTAACTCATAAAGAAAGCGATAAAATTTTGGAAAAAAGTGATTACATAATAAAAAAAGTGATACTATTATAAAAGAAGTGACTAAACATTTTAAAAAGTGATAAAGTATTAAAAATCTGATACGAAAAGTTTTTTAAGAAGCTAATAAAAGAAAAAAAATTGATAAATAATTATGAATTGTAATAAATAATTACAAAATCTATTAAATAGAAAAATCACTTGAAGCATTTGGAAAAAAATGAATTAAAATTGTGATTAAAAATAAGAAAAAACGTGATAAAATAATTAAAAAAGCCTGTTAAGTAAAAAAAAGCGATAAATAAAAAAAACATAAAATAATAAAAAGTGATAAAAATAAAAAAAGCATTAAAAATAAAAAATTTAAAAAAGTGATTAAAATTAGAAAACAAAGCGATTAAAATTGGGAAAGTGAAAAAAAATTTTAAAAACAATCAAATATAAAAAATGTTATTAAAAAAAAAAAATAAAAAAAGTAGATAAAAAAATGAAAAAAACCGTTTGCAAAACAAAAAAAGCGATTAAACATTCAAAAAAGCGAATTATTAAAAGAAAAAGCGATTAAAAAAAAAAAATGATTAAAATTATAAAAAGTGACTAAGATTAGAAAGAAAGTGATTAGGAATGGCGAAAGTGGAAAAAAATTTTAAAAAGGTGAAAAAATAAAAAAATAGTGATTAAATATATAAAAAGTGATAAAATATAAATAAAAAAAGTGATCAATGTTTAAAAATTTGATACCAAACCTATAAAATGCCATAAAAATTAAAAACCGGGAGTAAACAAAATTGTGAAATAACATAAAAAAATTGAAAAATATGATGAAAAAGTGATTAAAAATAAAAAAGTGAGTAAAATTGGAAAATGGGGAAATAATTATTAAAAAATTTAGCAAATATAAAAAACAGTGATTAAATATACAAAAAGCCATAAAATAATAAAAAAAATTAGCAATCTTTAAAAAATTTAAAATATTTTTTTGTTGCAATTGATAACAGAAAATTGATGCAAAACCTATAAAATGCAATAAATATTTAAAAATGCCAGTAAAAAATAAAAATGCAACATAATTGATATAAAACCGATTAATTATCAAAACAAGCGATTAAATATAGAAAAGCGATAAGAGTGGGAAAAAAAATTGTAAATATTTGTGAAAAGCTATTAAAAACTGAAAAAGTTTTAAATAATCGTAAAATGTAATAAATATTTTAATAAAATCATTAAAAAAAATAAAGTGATAATAACCTACAAAAAAGGGAAAAGTATTAGAAAAACTGATTATATATACAAAGTGATAAATAATTGAGAAAATGATAAGTAATTACAAATTTTAAATAGGCAATAATAATTATTAATACATGACTATTAATTTACAAAAGGGTATAATATTTTAAAAAATGATACAGATTTTAAAAATATCATAAAACATCTAAAAATGTGATAACAATTATAAAAATTACATAATAAAAAGGTAAGAAAATGCTATAATATTCATTATGAAAGTGGTAACATAATTGAAAAGAATACAGGAATGTTATAAAAGCCAGTAAAATATAACCACTTTGAGAATAAGTTTAAATAGCGAAGTAACTATGAAAAGCGATTGTATTATAAAAATACGATAAAACTTCAAATAATGCGATATGTAAATTAATGCAGGGACTATATGATATGTAACAGAATACAACGACTATATAATTTAATATGTAATTTTAAAAGAGATAATGTTATCAAAACTGTGTTTAAGAATATCTCTGTGAAACAATTGCTATTTTATGTTAGATTTCAATTTACATTCAGATTTTATAATCTTAATTGTAATTTGATATTTATAAAATAGGCTAAGTGCATACCGTGGACATGGAAGTGTGAAGCCATTGTTGAAGTGGTTTGATGGGTTTCCAAAAACTGTGAAAGATATAATAAGAACAACGGGTATGTTCAATGCAGTCAAAGCATTGAAGTCCACATACTGCGGCAGACACTTAATTCGTGCACTTAGTCACTTTTGGTGGGATACTACATACACATTTCATTTCCCATCTATTGGAGAGATGACCATGACACCTGTAGATTTTGCGGCAATAACCGGCTTGCGTTGCAGTGGCGATCCGATTCCTATTGATATGAAAATATGTGCGGATGCCTCCCGCCTGCAACTATTAGTCGGTGATGGTTGGGAGATATTCCATAAGAAAAGAAAGGTGACTTTTAAGTTAGTACTTGACATGTATAGAGGTTACAGATCAAATACCATGGAGAGAAAGAATCATTTGGTTCGTGTTTTCCTAGCAACTTTTTTTGTGACAACTATATTATGTGATACAAGTACGAGTAGTTTTTACACATGGTGAATTTCAGCTGTAGCAGATACATCCCGACTGGCAAAGTATAATTGGGGAAGTGCCGCATTGGCTAATCTTTACTTATATATGGATGGTCTGAGCAGAGGTGCTCAAGGGAGTGGTGGGTTTTGGCAGTCATGGCAGGTAACTATTATATACGTGAATTACTTTATTTCATTATATACATCAGTTACATTTAAAAAATGATTATTAAATGATCATGGTCAATATGAATTATTTGTAATCACAGACATGGGCCTGCGAGCATTTCATGGATATTGGGCCTAACCTAAATTTGAGCGGAGATGGGATATACCCTAGAGCAAAGTACTATGCTGAGGAACATTTAGAGGGCATGCCATATGATACTGAAGTGTATATAAAGCTATTTAAAATAGTACAGAGGGCGGCGGTGAAAATGTGGCCATGGGAGAAGTACATGGATGACCTACCACAATACGTTAGTGAAAGTTTAGGGGCAACAAGGTATCGAATTTTACTAGAAAGCCCATGTGGTCGAGCCTGGTTTTTAGATGAGAGGGTGTTCAGACAACACATTAGCTATGGGCAAATGCATGACAAGACCATCCCGAACCCGCCTTCAACATCTATGTTCAACCAAAAGTGGCACGGTGCAGAACTGACAGCAGCAGTTGCAGGATCATTATGGGATAATAATTCAACAATTTTGTTTTTTGGTACATTTCAGTTGTGGTTGGAGGGCATGATGAAGGAACTTGCCGAAGCCATGATAGGTCGGGACCTAGGTGCATCTACTAGTGGCTTTGGTGGGACATTTATGTCAACTATTGCACGAGAAGCAGACACTATAGTAGAAGGTTCTGAAGGTTCTGAAATACAGCTACCTGGTACATCTATGTTTCTCCCAGATCTCAAAATAGGAGAGGCTAAACTCCAAAAAATTCCAAGCATTGAGGATGAGGATGTCGAGGGTCTACCACTTGATCCTTCGATAAAATCTGTAAGTTTGTCATCTTATACGTTGTTGTACTCAATCCCATTCCACGCTGATCTTTCGATTTAAAAATGTTATGTATAGGTGAAAAGGGACACTGTGGAGAAGTTACTGTGGTTGGTGGCAGGTCTAAAGAAGGCTGTAACGGACAAAATGTGGAAGGATGTGAAGAAATTCTCTTTGAAACAGTGTGTAAGTCTATAGTTTATATAAAATTTTGTTGTCAATTACGACATATTAATGATATATTCATTTGATTGCAGGTGTCATGTGGCGGAACAACTGGAGACACTGGCTTGGAACCCAAGCAACATCGTCATCGTGGGAAAGAAGTGGTGCAGGATGAAGGTTCCATCAGCGATGAAGATAAGAGCGATGAAGTTGGTACCGAATCCCAATCAGAAGGAGATGATGCAGAGGACGATGTGTAGCATGAAGACATTGTTAGTGACGAAGGTTTAGATTCTGATGGTTTGATTGAAGAGGATGAGGAAAACGAGGAAGATGACTCAGATGCAGAGTCGGATTATGAACCTGGGTCAGAGTCAGATGAGCCTGCATCTGATGGATGCGTCGAGAGCCGTACTACGCACATGGAAGATAGGCCTGCAGCTAAGAGGGGAAGGAGAAGGTAAATGGCGTTGGAACTAGGATAGTTTTGAATTTTCTTTCAAGAAAATATGCACGCGTTTTTTACTATCTTACGTTATATCGATGTATCGTGGATGCTAAAATGTTATTCCTCTGCATGTTTATGTAGACTGAAGTATGATATGAGTTATTATTACTTTCCTCTTGTTTCCATTAATATGTATTTGTATACAGAAAAATAGTTTTATCAACATAGTCTCGCATTTCAATTACCAATATCGTCTTTCTTTACATGTTATCGTCTGTTTTTTACTTTTATCGTTAATTTTGAACTGAAATCATCTTTTTTCCTACTTAAATTGTAAATTAGCCACCCAACTTCCTTAACCTAGATATTTTACCTCATAATTTTGTTCAAATATATATCTACTATCTATCTTAAGAAAATAATATCCTTCCATAATCCAGGCCTAAAATGATTAACTCATCTCTAATATTCACCTTCATACCTCCATGTACCTTGATAACCACTTTCAGCAGTATGGTCATAATAGTGGGTTCCCATCTTACACCCACAAAACCCAGATTCCCCTGGTTTTGAAAGTCCATCCCATGAATTGAGATTTCAACAAATTAGTTGTTGATTTTTTAATGTTTAATACGTACAAATCCATTTTAATATTTTTGTGAAGCTCAATTACATACAAAATAAATATTAAAAATCTGAAAATTAATGACATTTAGTTATCAGATGTTTCAATTTTAGATATTTCAATGTTGGATGTGAGGAGTTGTTGTTGTCAAATGCTATAAATGAAGTAAGGGTCAACAATTAGTTTTTAAAGTTAAGGGGTCAAGTGTTAGTAACATTACACTATATAGGTAATGTTGTGATTAACCCTTTAATATATGAAAAGGCGATTCACACCCAGAATCGGCGACAATAATTGTAAAAAATTGATTAAAATTTGAAAAAAGTGTCAACAATAATAAAATTTTTTAATAGTTGAAAAACATGATAGAAATTCAGGAAACCTACCTAAAATTTATGAAAATGTGAAATTTTTTTTCAAAAATTAGAAGACATTATTTAAAATATTTTCAAAGGTAATTTTTTTTTAAAAGCTATTACAATTTAAAAGGCGATAACGGATTAATAAAAGCGATAAAAACAATTAATAAGTTATTTACATTCAAAAGAATGCGATAAAAAATCCTTACAATGAGGATGTGAGGAGTTATTGTTGTCAAATGCTACAAATGAAGTAAGTGTCAACAATTAGTTTTTAAAGTTAGGGGTCAAGTGTTAGTAACATTACACTATATAGGTAATGTTGTCATTAACCCTTTAATATATGAAAAGGCGATTCACACCCAGAATCGGCGACAATAATTGTAAAAAAATTATTAAAATTTGAAAAAAGCGTGAACAATTATAAAATTTTAAAAAAGTTCAAAAACATGATAGAAATTAAGGAAACCTAGCTAAAATTTATGAAAAGGTGAAATTTTGTTTTCAAAAATTTCAAGACATTATTTAAAATATTAAACATGGTAATTTTTTTTTTAAAAGCTATTACAATTTAAAAGGCGATAACGGATTAATAAAAGCGATAAAAACAATTAATAAGCGATTTACATTCAAAAGAAGGCGATAAAAAGTCCTTACAATGAGTAAACGAATTGAAAAACCGGGCTCATTCGTACTTTTTAAAGTTCAAAATTATTACAAGTAGTATATAATGTGGCTATCAGATGTTATAAGTGTTGCCTACACGCTTGTCCACAACGTTATATTTCATTAACAGGCAGAAATACTTGAATGTATGTACAAAATTCATTTGCAGAACAGCGCACCTACTCCTGCATATTGATGTCTCATGTCTCATTGGTGCAAGAACTTCAGTTGCTGAAAATTTCTACAAAAAAACTGCCATATTTGTCTTTAACTTGTAAAAAAATGTTGCCTACAACAATTACGCAGTCAATTTTCAACACTGCTGAACATCTATTCTCTTCAACAGTATCTTCTATTTTATGGATCTGCAATTTAACAGGTATGACAATTTACTTCTACTTAATTTTGGAAGAGTAATGGAATGTGGGTAGAAAAATTAATGAGATTTAATATAGCATTCATAAAATAGTGTCTACCTTCCTCTTTCACAGACATCAACTGTGACTGAAGCAATGCTGTGTATGACCCGGGGAATGAAACAAAGGGCCACGTTGACACTGAGTCTTCTTGTTTGACGGGGGCAACTGGATGGGAATATACGTTCCCGGTGTGGAATGGATGTGTGGAATGCTCAAGTTGAACCCTGTTGAGAGAACCTGGAATCTGTACAGATGTAGGAGACAGCAGATGTGTCATATTTGCAACCTCTGTGCCTTCATGGTTAGATGCACGAGTTTGAGACTCTACGTTCTTGCCCACCCTTCCTGCGCCAGCTGCACTGGGGCTGGAGTCACCACTGCCATCCTTTATTGTGCAATGTCTCCTTGTCTTCCTTACAGTCCTCGACGTGGATGCCTTTTTCATTTTCGCCTTTCATCGCCCCTTTTTAACCTTTACTCTTATCAGGTCTCGAACACCGTGAATTTCGCGTTGTTCTTCAGAATTCCCACCATTCTTGGAAACTTGGCATGCTTCACACCTTTCCACAGCTTTAACTGTCAACTGCCCGATTTCTCCTTTTAGATCCATGTATACTTCACCATCACAACGGGACGCGAAATAAATGAACTTGTTGCAAATGTTGGCCTCTTGGTTTCGTTTCGTTGCTTGAACTGTTTCCACATCAGTTCCAAAAAGTGATGACCCATAACTTTTCTCCTTCTTTGTGTCCTTCATCCATCGGTGCAAAATCAAGGACTCCGGTATGTTAAATATATTCTCCACCTTCAGTACCGAGAAAATGTGGCTACAAGGAATACCTGCATTTCATTTAAAAAACCTGACGGTAACTGGCACAACACTTGACCATTATTGTTGTTCAATTCTAAAAAACAGAGTGGGGAAAGAATGTCACCTGTGTATGTCAGAATTTTGCAGTTGCATTGAAACTTCTTTGTTTCAGTATCATAGGTCACAACATTATGGGTGGCTGATGAAGCGTACCTATAGAGATTATATCTTTTAACCACACCCACATGCTCTATGCACATGGCATAATTATACGATTCATCAAGTATATGTTCTCTGACTCGGTTAAACGTTCTAGGCGTGTACACTTCACCAGCATGTTTCTCAACAAGCTTAATATGTGTGGCATACTGCGGTTGTGTATGTTGCGAAAAGAAGTTTTCCTAAACTTCTGCCTCCCGAATACGATCAAGTGCAACGTCAAGTCGCCGAACGAACTCATAAAGTTTTAGCTGTGAACCCAAGAATCGTTTCTGAAAAGAGTGCATTCCTTCTGATTGTTGGGTGCTAGTCATCCCGGCAAAGAACGTGCCTTTCAGATACGCAATTGCCCATAATACCCGCTTCTGCCATATTTCAGTTACCCAAACATTTGTAGACAGACTGTGCTCTTCGACCGTTGCGGCCCACTTGGCTTCTAGCTCCACCGGGTCATCAACATGAAGCATCAGGTTGGCAAACACACCCAAAAAATGTGCAGATTCATTCACATTTGTTCTACAATTCCTTAGCAAATGCCATGAGCACAACCGATGCCTAGCGTCAGGAAATGATGCATGTATAGCAAGTTTTATACCAGGGGCTGAATCTGTTATGACAGCTGTTGGTGTCTTCCCACCCATGCACTCAGTAAAACGGCTTAGTAACCATGAAAAACAGGTCTATGACTTATCTGTTACTAGCCCACACCCAAACACGTTCGTCATGAAGTGGTGGTTGACACCCAAAATTACAACATATGGTAGCTTTTATCCATTCGTGTTATATGTTGCATCAAAGCATATGACATCCTCGAAACATTGATAATCCCTCCGCATACCACCATCGACCCAAAAAAGATATCGCAGCATGTTGTCACCATTAACAGCATAACGACAATAAAAATCTGGGTCACTATGAGCCCTAGATGTAAGATGAGCAAGTGCCTTCTCTAAGTCAATTGCATGGTCGCTGACTCTGCAGTTTGAGTCAATCCAATTATATAGGTCTTTACGTGTAAATCCGACATTCTTATACTCGCAGTGTGCAACAACCATATAGTCCATTATCTGCGAAGATAAGACTCCTACTCTACGCATGTCTGTTTGAACCTCCTTTGCTGCTTCATCAATACACCTCTGGGATCGGAGGTAATGTCCCTCATGGTTTCCAGCAAGATCATGGTTGTGCATGGTTTTAAACTCACCAACAATATACTTATTCTGGTTTTTGCTATAGTGAACATGGAAAGCAGCATTGCATCCACAGCGAGACAAACGACGTGGCTGCTTCTACCTCCCCTCTTTAGGTGTACTCACCTTTGGTATTCCCTCTCTAGAACAAACCCACCTTCTTCGTTGCGTTATTTGCAACTTCGTACTCATCCTTTTGTCATCCTTTCTAACAGAAAACCCCATTATGCATGCATACTTATGATAGAATTGCTCAGCATCACCTATCGTGTCAAACTCAACTCCCTCTAGATCCACAGCGTCCCACATATGAACAGCTTTGTTCAGCTTACTGGTTATGTGTGACCAATCGTATTCAAGCGCCTTTGACCACCTGCTCGAAATAAGATCATGTCTGGAATCTGTAGATAGCGCAAAACATTCTGGCTCCATCGGAGGTTCTACAAAAAGACAAATCAGCTACAGATGGAAATTCACATGTCTTGTGTACAATTATGAAGTAGTAAAGCTATGGTAAATAAGACAAAGAAGAAAAATCAAACCAGATTTAGATCAACAGGCCAACGTCATAAGAAGAAATAAAAAATATGAGCTGAAAGGCGTAAATTCAACAAAAAAATGTGATCATTCATTAACCTATGTGAATCATTAACTCAGTAAACTAAATATCAAACCAGGTGCAAATCACATATACAGCAAGATGATGAGGCAATTGTGAAATAGGTGGGAACAGAAACTTACTGACAACGCAAAAGGAATGATAGAGAAGATTTTGAAATGAGCGCCGGTGGCCAAAGCCGGAAGTTGTGACAAAATTGCGGTGGCTACAGTTCGACAATCCCGCAAGGAGGTGATGGATCCTTTGGCCAGCGGCACGCAGATGGAGCTCTATGCATTCTCACTGATGTTACAACTTTTCCTTCTTCGTCAGTCATGAACACAACAAATAAATATGAATGCCTGGGCCAGGATGTACTATTTAAAAGAATTATGAGACATCTTTATTTAATTTAATTGTTACAGCAACAGACAAATGTTGGCATGGTACAGTGGTTATTGGGGAACACAAACTTAGAATCGTTGGTCATCGGTTCGATCCCAAGTTGATAGAATTTAGTTGGACTAAATTTCTTTTTTATGAAAAAACGTATACCTTAATACTGAACAGATAAAGAAATTGAACAGAATTACTAATTCGATCAAAATCCCCTATAACACTATTTGTTATGTAATATTAATTGTTTAAATACTCAAAAATATATATTTCTTTCATCTTTCTTAATTTATCTAC